>JARRAA010015115.1:0-68797 GCA_030557295.1 Ecitodaemon sp. MM-2014 | reverse complement strand
GTAATACCTAAGGCGTTTATTGCATTTTTGAGTTTCGTTATTGTTTACTATTTCAAAAAGTACTGTCCGATCTGCGTCAAACTATATATGTCTGTAATCAGAATTAAATTTCCAAACGGATCGTGCTATTTAATTATTAATTAAATGAAACGAAAGTGCCTAAAATTTATTTATTAACTTATTCTGTCAGTTTGCCAGTTTACAACCTCATTATTATGCCGATTCTTCGACCCTTCAAAAATTTCGTCGTAAACTTCGTAGAGTTTGGTTTTGTGCGACGCCTCAGACTTGGCTAGACTTGTCTAATCTACCCAAAGTGTGCAGCGCCTGAGATTTCTCTTGTTATCACTACAAAATATGAGTGAGTTTGTTGGTTTGGTAACTTATCAAAGCCGGAGTAAGGCGTGCGATTTAAGTCACTTCGCAACAAATCAGCTGGAAATTCTATTTCGAGTCGAAAACGAAAGTCTCTTCTCTTAATTTGTGCGCTATAATATTTTCTACTTTATAGTGTTTTCGAAAGAAAATTCTGCCAAATATTTCGTGCACAAACCGAGCCAACATTTCAAGACCGGAACTGATTTGTTAGCGATTTGTTCAAAATCTTCAGAATCTTGGTTCGTGTTGATAAAAAAGTGCACATTCGGCGCATACCTTTCAACGCCGACGCAATAAAAAAATATCGGTCATTTCCCTCGCGACTTCCTCGCGACGCTAATATTAGTCGCCATCGAAAATATGCGGACGCGATTCGTCTTCGCGATATTTTGATAACGCGCACGTGTTTCCGATTAATTTACGGCGCGAAAATTCGCGCGCGCCTAAAAATACGCCGCGAGATTCTTCGCGAAAACGCCCGATTTCGGAACAATCGAAATACGATATTAACCGCGATTTGGATCATCGGGATTATTCGAGGTGCGCGTAATTATCGGTGGGTACGTGCGCGCGAACGTCGTAAAAGTTAATTTCGTGTTTGGCGCGTCGGGGAAATGAGAATATTTCGGATTTTATTGCCGGGCGTCAAAGCGGGCGCGACATGTGCTTCGAATTCGGGCGGATTTCGTAAATGAGCCGCGGTGGTACATCTGCTCGGCACCACTTCGCCGACCTCGGATGGCTTCGGTTTCATATCATAAGTTTCGACGTTTCGACGACGGGCTAATTTTAATTTCAGCTAATTCGCCCGAATCGCGCGACGAAAATAAATCGCGACAACGACGCACGAATCGTTTTATAATTCAATTATTTACTATTCGGCGGCGACGAGTTTTCGAATTTCCGCGCGCGCGTCTCTGGACATTTTCGAGTGTATTTCAAGACGAGCGCCTCCCACCGGGCGCCGCCCGCCGAATAATTCCAGAAAAATCGTGTCGCATTTAATATGTAACTCCTGTCGCGCGGTTTAATTATAAATGTTATTTATACATTGCGCGCATTGCTAAGCGCGTCGTTACGTGTCGCCAGTTGACATGAAGTCACAAGAACGCCGTTTTGTCACAAGACATGACCGCGCATGATACGCGGATAAAATGCAGCCGATTGGCAATTGCAGGGCTAGATAATTTCGAAGTTTTTTTGGATTCGTGTCAAGCGCGGAATCTTCTGAGAATCGCCGAGCGCGTCGGCGAGCGCCTCGCGCAGGATGCTCGGCGTCGGTTGTTCGTAGATTTCCCGATTCTGGTGCGGCCGCTGGTAGTTGTGGCAGTTTGTAGTCGTTTCGGGTGCCGGGCGCCCACTTTCCGCCGGCCTGCAGAAAGGCGTGTCTCTCTCGCGGCGCTTTTCCGAGCCTCCGTCGGCGAATTTCGATTGTCTTTCAGTGACTCGCGCGACGCTACGCCGACACAATACACGCACGCTGGGAAGGTACGTCTTTGTTGGGAAAACTACCGGAACGTAGTCGACTTGGTTTTTTAATTCTATTTTACTGTTTTTGCGCATTATCCTGGGCGGATATTAATAAATCCATTCGCGCTTCTCGCGGACCGATTATCGCCGTGAATGATTCGATCTTCTAGTCGTTTGGCATCGAGCGGATGCGTTTTAATCACGCCACGCGTCTTTTCCGCGCCGTCGTGCCCGAAATTAATGTCTAATTAATAGAGACGCTTAATTGGAGCGTCGCGCGCGCTGCGCGCACCTGTCGGGCATAATTCAACGCCTCCCTCGACCGCCACCGTCCGAAATCGTGACTTTCGGCGGAGAGCTATTTTCGTTGGGCGCGCGGTGATGCAACGGACCTTTCACATTTTGATTAATAACCGGATTAACGCCCCGAGCAAATGCGCCGCATCGATAATCTAAACCCGGCTACTTTTTAAGACCGCTTCGACTGATTTTACGTTCCTTGGATTCGCAGGCGATCAAAACCGAGAAAGAGACCATCACCCAGTACGATTCCGTCCGGAAGACCACAACCACCAGCACCAGCAGCCATCAGTCCACCAAGAAGTCCTACAGGGCGTTGCATCTAGATAACATCCCGTTGCCGACTACAGGGGGCGTTGTTGTCGGTGAGTGGACGTTATGCAATTGACCGCCATGACGCTCGCGGCCATTTTCGTTACCTCTTATGTTTCATTTCTGCGTTCGAAACATGGTCCCGACTATCGGCGCTTGCCAAGCGAGCATGTTATTGTTTCAAATTACGCGGAGCGCGATTTGTTCGACGAAAATACGCCGCGCTGAAAGCAGAAGCCGCACGCGACTCCCACGACATTCTTTCGCTCGTTGAGCGCCGCCTCCCGCGAGCGTCGCGTTGTTGTAACGGAGACGCGTGCGTCGATCGAGCGCATCGGGGTTTTATGCAAAGTGCGGAAATTATTTATGTTGGCGTGCGCCAGCGCAGCGGCGCATGATACATGCGGCCCGATCGAAATGGCGGATCGGCGTCGGGGCAGATGACTCGCGCTTGACGGGACTCGGCGAAAGTCGGTCGTAAAAATATCCGAAATGCGTTCCGTGTCGTTCCAGGCGAACGAAAAAATCGGCGCGCGGGCGTTACCGCGCTCCGGGTATTTTTAGGCGGCGCATATCAAATATTGCCATTGCCCCTTTTCGCCCGATTCACGCGCACATCCACGAATCGTCTCCCTCGGGTGCGCGTCCAGGACGGGCGTCCCCCGTCGCCGATCGCCGGCGCCATCCGAATTTCACGCGCAGACTTCAGTCTTTCGAGACGCTCGCGCCCAGTCGATACGCGAACTTCTTGCGCGCCGCGCCGCCGATCTGGATGTCGTAGAGCAGACGCGGCGGAGTCGAGATCGTTTGCTACGCAGAATCTATCGCTAGTCGCGCGCGGCGGCCATCTTGCGCCAGAGCATGTTTCGCTGGCTGAAGCTGCCCGAAGCACCGCCGGCGAATTGGAACGACGTCTCGACGTACTTTCGCGAGCACTACAAGTGCTTCACGTACTCGCTGCTCGATCGCGAGGAGACGCCGGTCGTTTACGTTAACGTGCCCTCTCTGCCCGTGAACGGCGCCGATTTCGCCCCGCTGGTGTATCTCTCGACCTATTTCGTACAGACGCACAAAGGTAGCCATCTTGTTTAGCGCCGACTCCGCCTAATCCCCGCGCGTTTCTGTTGCTTTCTGTTCGACTAGCCGAGATCAAGATGCCGAACGGAAACATCGATCTGCCGATCATAGAGGACAATCACGATGGCACCGTGAGCATCAAGTACGACCCGCGCGAGGAGGGTCTGCACGAGCTGGCCGTCAAGTACAACGGCGAGCACGTCCAGGGCTCCCCGTTCAAGTTCCACGTGGACTCCATCAGCTCCGGCTACGTGACCGCCTACGGTCCCGGCCTCACGCACGGCGTCACCGGCGAGCCCACCAACTTCACCATCTCCACGAAGGGCGCCGGCGCCGGCGGTCTGTCGATGGCCGTGGAAGGCCCCAGCAAGGCCGAGATCTCCTGCCACGACAACAAGGACGGCACCGTCTCGGTCTCCTACCTGCCGACCGCGCCCGGCGAATACAAGATCTCCGTGAGGTTCGGCGACAAGCACATCAAGGGCTCGCCCTTCAACGCCAAGATCACCGGCGAGGGCAGGAAGCGCAACCAGATATCGGTCGGCTCGTGCAGCGAAGTCTCGCTGCCGGGCAAGATCTCCGACGCGGACATCCGCTCTCTGAACGCCTCGATTCAAGCGCCCAGCGGCCTGGAGGAGCCGTGCTTCCTGAAGCGCCTGCCCACCGGCAACATCGGCATCTCCTTCACGCCCAGAGAGATCGGCGAGCACGTCGTGTCGGTGAAGAAGCTCGGCAAGCACATCACCAACTCGCCGTTCAAGATCAACGTCTGCGAGCGGGAGGTCGGCGACGCCAAGAAGGTGACCGTCTCCGGCAGCGCGCTCAAGGAGGGCAAGACCCATCAGGACAACACGTTCACCGTCGACACGCGCAACGCCGGCTTCGGCGGCCTGTCGCTGTCGATCGAGGGGCCCAGCAAGGCGGAGATCCAGTGCGCCGACAAGGACGACGGCACCCTCAACATCTCGTACAAGCCCACCGAGCCCGGCTACTACATCGTCAATCTGAAGTTCGCCGACCACCACGTGCAGGGCTCGCCGTTCACCGTCAAAGTCAGCGGCGAGGGCACCAACAGGCAGCGCGAGAAGATCCAGCGTCAGCGGGAGGCCGTGCCCATCACCGAGGTGGGCAGCCAGTGCAAGCTCACCTTCAAGATGACCGGCATCACCTCCTTCGACCTCAGCGCTCACGTGACCTCGCCCGGCGGCGTCATCGAAGACGCGGTCGTCAAGGAGGTCCATGATGGCCTCTACGCCGTGCACTTCGTTCCCAAGGAACTCGGCGTGCACACCGTGTCGGTCAAATACAAGGACATCCATATTCCTGGTAACATTTCGTTGCTGCCGATTCGAATTGATATCAATACCGATTGGGCATGTTCCAGGATCTCCCTTCCAATTCACGGTGGGCCCGCTGAGGGACCAAGGCTCGCACTTGGTTAAGGCCGGCGGGTCGGGCCTGGAGCGCGGCGAGCAGGGCGAGAACAACGAGTTCAACGTGTGGACGCGCGAGGCCGGCACCGGCCAGTTGGCCATCTCCGTCGAGGGTCCCAGCAAGGCCGAGATCAACTTCACCGACAGGAAGGACGGCTCCTGCGACGTTTCCTACAAGGTCTCCGAACCAGGTACGACGGGGAACATCGTGTTCGACGTGCGCGTTTACAAATTGCCGACATTAACGACTTGTCGAAACGTCGCCCACCTATAATTAAGACGAATACGATCGTCTCGGAGCGCTAACGAGCATCCGCCGTCGTCGGCGCTAGCACTTGGCATGCGCTCAAACGCAGTTTTTCCGGCGAAATTCGCGTCCGTTCATCAAATCGCGCTGCGTCAATGCGTCCCGACTTGCCGATGTACTTAAATATAGTCGCGCGAACGCGGTGATTCATAAAGCGTCGGCGGCGGCGCAGCTATGTACAAGACGCGTCGCGATATTGCACTCGTCGAAACAAGTAAACAAAGCGCCGCCCCCCCCCCCCGCAAATTGGACGATAACGCATCGTGTCTGTTTTTCAAGGTGAATACCGCATCGGCATGAAATTCAACGACCGCCATATTCCCGACTCGCCCTTCAAGGTGTACATCTCGCCGGCCGTGGGCGACGCGCACCTCTTGGAAGTCGCGCAGTTCCCCGAAGGCGCCGTGCAGGCCGACAAGCCCTCCCAGTTCATGGTGCGCAAGAACGGAGCCAAGGGAGAGTTGGACGCCAAGGTATGCCTGCAACATAACCTCTAACATAACCGGCACGTTGACTAACGCGTCCTCGCAGATCATCGGCCCGTCCGGACACGAGGAGGACTGCTTCATCCAGCTGGTCGACATCGAGGAGTACTCCGTGCGCTTCATGCCGCGCGAGAACGGCATTCATAAGATCCACGCCAAGTTCAACGGCGTCCACATCCCGGGCTCGCCGTTCAGCGTGCGCGTCGGCAAGGACACCGCTGATCCGGCCGCCGTGCACGCCGCCGGCCCCGGCCTGCAGAGCATCAAGACCGGCGCCAAGACGGACTTCATCATCGACACCGTCAACGCCGGCGCCGGCACCCTGGCCGTCACCATCGACGGGCCCAGCAAGGTGTCGATGGACTGCACCGAGGTCGACGACGGCTACAAGGTGCGCTACACGCCGCTCGCGCCCGGAGACTACTACGTCAGTATTAAGTACAACAACAACCACATCGTGGGATCGCCGTTCAAGGTTACCAGCACTGGTGAGTCCCCACTACTCATCCCGACCTCGACAGTGCGTTAATGCGTGTGCGTTTCCAGGCGACTCCAACATGGTGGACGTCGGCACGCAGGAGACCTCCTCGGTGGTGGTGGAGACCGTCGCGAAGGTGGGCGGCGCCCTCGACAAGGGACCCAAGCTCCCGCTGTTCAAGAGCGACGCCACCAAGGTCTCCTCCAAGGGCATGGGCCTCAAGAAGGCCTACCTGGGCAAGCAGAACCAGTTCACCGTGGCCGCCAACGACGCCGGCTCCAACATCCTCTTCGTCGGCGTGCACGGACCCAAGGGACCCTGCGAGGAGGTCTTCATCAAGCACGCCGGACGCAATCAGTACAATGTCAATTACCTCGTCAGAGACAGGGGCGATTACATCGTCATCGTCAAGTGGGGCGACGACCACATCCCCGGCTCCCCTTTCAAAGTAGAAGTATAACTCACGACCCGAAAACCCAACCCCGTGTAGGCCTCCCACACCTCGCTCCTTGCTCCCCACTGGCCACCGCCCTCTTTCCGTATATTTATTTCGTTTACGTGTCGTTCTAGAACTAGATGTAACGGTAGATGATAATTTATTCGATTGTTTTCGCCCCCGATTTCATCCCAGATTTACTCACTTAAACATTGTTTAGTAGCTTATCGATAGACCTATTATTAGACACCTTCGGAGAGCCAAGAGGAAGGACGAAGAGAGTCGTCGTCGTAAAAATTTCGTTTGTTATTAATAGTAATTCACATATATATATAAATATCTATTGTTTCTTTCAGTTTTTGATCGATTGATTGAGTATATCTATTCATATATTTCATTTGTATATATTTTATGGACTACGTTTAATTTTTATATTTGCTTGAGAACTCTGCGGTTTATGAATTATATTATATATTGTAAAAGAGCTTCGCAGTGTTTCATTTACCTCCATATACGAACAACAATATCGAGTTGTGGCATGTGCCAAATCCTGGAATGGGTTGTGTCGAAAAGAGTGAGTAGGTAGTAGATATATATCTAGTAAGTTGTGAGTAGTTTTTCACCTTAATTGCGCCATTGTTTAATGGCAATCGGTCGTAACTCGCACCGCAATCCGAGCGAGCGTGTCCGGCGTATTATTGTGCGGCTTGCAAGCGCGGAACAGGAATAGAACGCGCTAAAAATAAAAGCACGTTTTGCTCACCCGACGTCGGACGCGTCGCATTGCCACGCATTTCTCTTCACCGCGCGAACGGCCCGGTCGCGATAAGGCTTTTGCTGTGAGAAGGTAAACGGTGCGGGCGGATTCTTATCGGCAGCCGCGTTCTCCAAGCCAGCCGCCAAAATTAGCGCCGACGGAAATCGCGTTCAATTCGGGAATATCGGGAAGAAGTGCGCCGTCCACGTGCGGAGTTGACATAACAGACAGTTCGTAGACTTTCTCGACGTTCCCCGGTCACCGCGTTCACTTAAAACAAACGTTACTGCCCCTGCAAACGGTTACATCAAGTTCTCTGTGCATCGTTTCGTGTGCGGATTTCGAAATTTTCGTGAGCGCATGCGTTCTATTCCCGTTTATTGTGTAACGAACCAGGGGAGGCAGGTTACGGCGCGGCGGAAAGGCTGGCACCGCTGGCACAGTAGGATCGTGCGCGGTACGGATCTGCGGATTGTTTTCGTCCGGTGAGTACGAGTGCCGGATTGCTGCCTGACTTTCTAAGGTTATATCAGGGCATGCAATCTCGCATACGGAAAGGCGAGCGCGTTGAGGCAGCGTGAAATGTGAGAGTGAGTGTAGAGAGAGTGAGAAGGCGAGAGTACGGCGACGCAACAATCTTCCTACCGAACTGACACGAAACAAAATCACACGTGTTCCCGGTAGGCAGCAAACGTTCGTGTATCGTCGGCCTCCATACAGGTGATTGCAACTCAATATTGTAAATCACTATCAAAATATCTTGTGGAGGGGAACTCCGGTGGTTATGAAGTATATGTAGCAGCGCCCTCTGGCGAGTGAAGTGTATTTCAGCCGGCGTGACTCAAAGTTACCATTAAACTTGTGCTGCAGATTGGTGGGCGCTCATTGGCCGCACGTAAAAATTCGTATCTCCTTTCTTTCTTTTCACTCTTCCGTTCCTCGTTCATAATATCACGCCAGAGCCCTTAGCGAGTTTGAAATACCCTAAAAGGGATTACACTCCCTGATTTATAAATATAGTGATATATATATATAAATGTTTAATATTTGTGTATTTTTATCCAGTGTTCGTCTATTTTAATTCGACCTGATTCTTCCGCAAGCGCGGACGACCCACGTTCCGACTGGTGAGCGGCTTTCATCCATTTCGTTGCCGTTTTATCGCCGTTGTCACCTTTTATAGCTTGTTAATTTGTTTGGCATGCTCCGCAGGTATTGATAAAACATCTCGGCGAGCGAAATGGACGTGCAGATAGAGGAGAAAGTCACCAACGGCCAGAAACGCAAGGAGGTGAAGTTCCGGCGACGAGACAATCGCTGCCTGGAGAACATCCTGCGATCAGTGAGCACTCTCTCAGATGTGGAGAAGTTCGAAGAGCTGAAGAGCAAGTATGTCGAGCTGTACGATCAGGTGCGAGTGGCGCACAACAATCACTTCGCCATGGAGAACAAGACCAAAGCGATTCAACATCAGATGGAGGCATTGAGGAATGACCATACAAAATCTTTGCTGGCCAGGTCACGCTTGGAGAGTTTGTGTCGAGAACTACAGAAACAAAACAAGATTATTAAAGTATGTCCATAGTTTTGTACTTCTGCGCGTTGTATTGATGAATGTGATTGTTACAGGAAGAGAATCTAAATAAAATTAAGGAGGAGGAAGAGCTGCGTAAAGAATTCGCCACAAAGTTCCAAACCACCTTGGCAGAGGTCACAAGCATGCTGCAGGAGAACAACGACAAGAACATGAAATTGCGTGACGATAACCAAGATATGGCCAAGAAGCTGACGACGCTCTGCTCGGAGTTCGAAAGCGCCGAGCAGGAGATCGCGCGGATGAGCACCAAGATGAATCTCGAGAAGCAGCTCTCCGAGGCGACGCTCGCCAAGGTGCAGTACGAGCTGAAAGCCGAGCGCGACCTCTGGACGAAGGAGCGCGAGATGCTGAACCAGAACCTGAAGAAGAGCGAGGAGACGTGCGCCCAGCTGCAGCTGAACATCAAGGCGCTGGAGAATCACCTGCAGATGTACACCGGCAAGTACGAGGAGTTCGAGAACACGATCAGCAAGAGCAGCCAGGTGTTCGACAGCTGCAAGAACGAAATGGTCAAGATGACCAAGCAGAACGGCGTGCTGGAGAAGGAGCTGAAGAACTGGAAGGCGCGGTGCGAGCATTACGCCAAGCTGGTGCTGGACCTCACCGCCGCGAAGCAAGTGCACGACGGCGAGCTGACCAGCGCCGAGAAGAAGATCGAGCAGCTGCAGAAGCTGTGCAGGCAGCTGCAGGTCGATCGCGCCTCGTATCTGAAGCTGCTGAAGACGAACAACATCGAGCCGGCGTCGCAGAATTGCGTCGACACGAACGGGGCCGTTCAGCCGGCGCACAAGCCTACCAAGAAGGAGCAGGAGCTGTCCGCGCTGAAAAATAATCTGAAGGCTTTGGAGGAACAATTCGCCAGTAAGTACAACAGCACCTTGGTTCTTATTTGTTTCATAGATTGCTGCAAATTTAATTTCTTTAATCCTGGATAACTCCTGATTGATTACAGATTTAATGATAATTATTTTAACAATTGAATAAGACTTTACTCGGTAGTAAAATAATGAAAAAATCACTAAAATCGGTTCATTCGTTCTTGCGTAATTAGTGTAAACCGATCTTGAAAATTAGGGAAGAACTGAACATGTTTTAATCATCGATAACTTGCGATTGAATACAGATATCGTAATAATTCTATAAATTTTAGATAAAGATTTGTCGAGGAGTAAAATAAAATAAAATTGATCAAATTCGGTCGAGTAGTTTTTGCAAAATTGGCCTAAAACAAAAATCTTATAAATTAAGGAGGAACTGAGCGTAACTTCGTTTTTTAATCATCGATAACTTTCAATTGAATACAGATATCATAATAATTTTTGAAATTTTAGATATAGGCTTGTTTCGGGAGTAAAGTAAAACAAAATTTATGAAAATCCGTCCAGTGTTTTTGCGTAATTCGTACAAAACGACAATCATGTAAATTGTGGAGGAACTGTGCGCAATTTCGTTTCTTTAATCATCGATAACTTGCTATTGAATGCAGATATCCTAATAATTTTTGGAAATTCTAGATATAGGCTTGTTCCAGCAATAAAGTAAAGCAAAATGGATCAAAATCGGTCGAGTAGTTTCTGCGTAATCCGCTCAAAATGAAAATCTTGCAAATTAAGACGGAACTGCGCAATTTAGTTTCTCTAATCATCAATAACTTGAAATCGAATACAGATATCGTCATATTTTCACTAATTCTAGATATAGACTTATCCGAAGGAGAAAATAAAACAAAATTGACCAAAATCGGTTAAGTCGTTTTTGAGTATTGCCCAAAAAACGAAAATCTTGAAAATCAAGGAGAAACGGGGCACAATTTCATATTTTATCATCGATAACTTGTGATTGAATACAAATATCGTGACAATTTTTCTAATTATAATCTACGACCTTTCTCATGAATAAAACAAAACAAAAATGCTCAAAATCGATTGAGTTGTTTTTGTATAATCGAGGAATTTCGTGCAAATGTAAAATTGTTTTGATTGTACGTGGTTGCGATGGCAACGATGCGCAAAACCTACACAGAAAATACACGACAGATTTAAAATGCAACTTTATATAACTATTGTCTAGATCGTTAGCTTACTTTTTATCCAGTTCAATGACTATTTCTATTTCCAGCATTAACATCTTGTCCAAATCCAAATGAAGCTCCTTCGCCGGACGTTAAGGCACTCCTTGAGACTGGCGCTGTGAACGGGAAGAATTCGGACGTTTCGGTGACCGATTGCGAGTCGCTGGAATCTGTGCAAAATACCGATACGACTGAAACTGCGAGTTCGGCGGAAAATTCGGGCGATTCGAGCGTTCCCGAAACCGCTGCGACTATTACTTCGATCGCGCCTGTCGACACGCAGGCCGCGGCCGCGAACGAAATTCCGAACACAATACCGGCTCAAAATTAATGAATTAAACTTAAATTTTCTAGCGTAAGTGTGTATTATTTATATACTTGACATAGGTATTGTTATTAAAGCTACTATACATGCAAGCGCTTTTTACTCGAAATTAAATACAATTATTACTAGCTGACGAGTTTCGGAAGCTCAATTCTTATCTATTTTCGTGTGCAAATTTCTCATCTGCACTTTAATTGCGATTTGTAACAAATCCGCATTGATTGCGCTGGGTAATTGTCTAGTTCAGATTCGCAATCAACTTTTAAACATAACCAAACTTCTTAGAAGTCACGCTCATAACCTCAACTCTATAGCCTCGCTTATAGATAAATCTTTCGTTCGATCTCTTCGAATGTCTTGTTTTTCGTCTCGACCAGAAGGCCACACGTCAGGAGGATGGTCGTCGCGTTGAAGAACGCGTAGATCCAGAAGCACGTGTACACCCCGAAGCTCTCCTTCAGCGGCTCGAAGGTCTTCGCGACGGCGAACACCGCCACCACCCCGCAGCTGCCGAACAGCGTGGTGGCAACGTTTTTGATTTTGTCCGAGAAGTACTCGCCGAGGAGGATGTACGGCACCGAGCTGTGGATGGCGTGGAAGACGAGGAGCATCACCAGGCCGGTCGTGGGCAGCCAGGTGATTCCGGAGACGTCCGCCTTCTTGCAGTCCTGCAAGTAGAAATACACGCCCTCTATTATCAGGGCGATCATGGTGCCGGTGCAGCCGATGTAGAGGATCACTTTTCGACCGAGGCGGTCCACGAGGAAGGCGGACAAGACGGCTGAAAGCAGGAATAAGGTTAAAACCTTGATCTAACATCGAAGTTATGAGGTTCATGGTTAACTTATTGGGTCCCCCGAAATTTAACCTTGAAATGAGGTTTTTATGTTAGTTTATAGGCTAGGGTTCATCAACATTCAATTAGATAGGGCAGGAAGTTGATTTAACCTTGAAATTGTGAGTTTTTAGGTTAGCTTACATTGAAATTGAAATATCAGGTTTTATGTTAGTATATAGGTTATGATTCATCATACTTTCAAAATTCTCGAAACTTGTCCTTCCGAAGGACAAATGAGAGCAAAAATGTGGTTGGCAAGGAGAGGAAACTTGATCTAATCTTGAAATTATATGTTTCTATGTTAGAATATATGAAACACCGAAAACTGACCTGCTGGTATTTGTATAAGACCGAAAACAATGCTGGAAATCTCGGGACTGATGTTACTCTGACTGATCTCGATGATTTCCTGCTGATAGGAGATGATGGCGTTGTAGCCACCCAGGTACTCGGAGGTGATCACGGCGGTGAGGATCGCAATGCCTCTGACGTACTTCTTATTAGAAAAAACTTCTTTCACCGACAACGGGCGCGCCGCTGTGTGGACGAACGCCACGATCATCTTGACCCTTTCGTCGATGTCCACCTCGTCCGCGGATCCGCTCAGCATCGCCACGGCGTCGCGCGCTTCGTCCAGCCTGTCCTGCTTGACCAAAAAGTAGGGCGATTCCGGGATGAAGAACAGCAGGCAGAAGAAGCACAGCGGGATGGCCGCGCAGATGATCGCCAAGGCCGCGTAGGAGACGAACGGGCCGACGGCGTAGACCATGATCGCCCCGGAGAGCTTCATCACGCCGTAGGACGTGCCGAGGCGCCCTCGGATGTCGGCGTCCGACACTTCCGACGCGTACATTGCCGCTGACTGTTGAAACGCCACGTCAATTCGTTTGTAGGGTAGCTTCGAGGTTACGCGCACTTACAATGACCGTGGCGCCGGTTAAAAAGCCGGCCAGGGCTCGAGCGGCGTACAGGTACGCGATGTGGTTGCCAAAAATTGTGAGCAACCACGGCAGGAACAATGTGACGGCGGCAGCATGCAGGATCTGCTTCCTGCCGAGACGCGCTATTGTCCAATGGTACGTGAACGCCAGCGGGAAGCCGGCCAATAAGAGTATCGATACCAGCCAAGACCCATCTTCCTGAAAGCAGGTTACGTTGCTTTAAATGGCCCTCAAAGTGGGTTAGAAGTGGTTGGAGTGTAACTCACGCCTGAAATAGGTTCCCCTAGAGGCGAATCGCTGCCTTTTAGTTTTGACAGCGACGGGGACGGCCAGGCGAAGTATGTTTGTGTCGTTGTTACCCCCAGAGACGCTAAAAGTATCTTAAATTAGGCGTTGGTACCACATTTGGCTATTTTTGAAAAAATTAATGATAGGATATAATTACTTGCCAATTAAAACAGCAATGTATTGCATCCCCCTCGTCCCTCGGAAGAAATTCGACAATAAATGCGACACCATTTCAAGTATTGTTTAATGCGTGTGCGAAAACAAATGGTTTAGGCTTTGTAAACACTCCTCGAGTGTGCACGCAAGTGAGAAGTGACTCTGGGGCAATCTGCTTTTGATAATTCGCATTAGTTACGACCTTCGCGCCATGCGAATCCGTCAAACGAAGCTTCATTGTTGTTTTGATAGAGATAAAGATTAAATACAGTAGATGGCGCTTATAAGGAACACGCTGGGCCAGCAGGATTTGTACACTGTAACCGAAATCTCATAAAAGCAGCGATGACAAAGTGCCAGGCACCTCTACGTTATAACAGGCGACGAATGAGTACTTGTTCCCTTCATTCTGCTCCGCCAGATTTATGCCATTTAAATATCAGGTTTTAGGTTAATATATAGGTTATGATTCATCATACTTTCAAAATTCTCTAAACTTGTCCTTCCGAAGGACAAAAAATGCGGTTGGCAAGGAAAAGAAACTTGATCTAACCTTGAAATTATATGTTTCTAGGTTAGGTTAGGTTAGCAAGGAAAATAAACTTGATCTAACCTTGAAATTATGTTTCTAGGTTAGGAAGGAAATGCGGTTGGCAAAGAAAAGAAACTTGATCTAACCTTGAAATTATATGTTTCTAGGTTAGGATATATTAAACACCCCAAAACAGTCGGTTCCACATAACCACCGGACCCTATAAGCGGCATCTACTGTAGCATCGTCGTCACGAAGATTAAATCTTATCAAACGCGCATATTTCCGCAATCTGCAATCTTCGTGTATTTTACATAGTAGAAATCACTATATCGACAACTAACCCACTAATTGAGCTAATAATCTAACACTCATGATATAATCGAACCACTAATCTTTGCAAAATGTGGATTGCAGATTATAATCACGCCAATCAGTGTTATTATCATGGTTTATTATATGCACATTTGATACATTGTTTTCGTGTCATAGGTTTTAACAGATCGTCCAAAATATGAGATTTAAACATGTAAGTGCACGAGTAATTGAATAAATGATTGATTATTAATTTAGTTGCAAAAAACGGCGTCAATTTTCGCCAACTCCGCGGTAGTTTGTTGGTGTTTAGTTCACTTCGAAACTGAAGAAATTGCATTCAAATTTTGGGGAACATTTGCACTTTCGCAAAAGTTATCAAACGGATTGGTACTTTCGCTCTAGGTACGATACCTTTAGACCAGTGATTCTCAACCGCTGTGCCGCGAAATTTTAGAATTGTAATTTTGATATATAATTTAGATCAGCGTTGGCAACCTGTAGCCCATGAGTTATGACCCATATTTAGATTGTGGATCAAGTGGTTCCCTAGTGCCGCCAAATTTTGAAATCATTAAAAGTGCTTGAAAAGTGAATCCAAACTTTGGATGCAGTTTTCTCGAAAAATACGAACGATGGAGAAAAACGCTCCGTAGCCCTTGAATTTGCATTGAATTATGCGTCGATTAAGCGTGTTTAATTCGCCGATTTTTCGGACACTTTAATGTTTTTCTTCGAATTTACAATGTAATACATCTATTTGAAGTAGAATTGAGAGACGAATGAAATGGAGAAATCGCTTTTCCTCTATCGCTTTTTATTTCGAAGATAATGAGCATTTTGTGTGAAATGCAAGCAAAAATTCGAATTTTCTCGAAAACTAATAGAATTGCGGAAAATCTAAATAGCGCATTTCATTCGTCTTTGAATTCTTGTTCGAACAGATGTATCACTTTTGTATTTTGAAAAGATTTTTTTAAATGTCGAAAAAATCGGCAAGGGGCACCCCTTTGCATTTTTGCCCAAAATCAAAAAATTTAAAAATCTAAATCTCTGTCGCTAATATTTTTCGAGAAATTCGTTGCGAAACTTCGGTCAGTTGTCAGTCGAATTCTGCTTCAAACAAGTGCGTTACTTTTCATTTTCCAAACAATTTTTCAAAATGTCCAAAAAGCGGCATTTGGCAATTTTGCTAAAAATTTCAAATTTTATGAAACCAATGAAATGGAGAAATCGCTTTTCCTGTATTGCATATCATTTCGGTAATGATGAGCATTTGTTTTCAAATTTAAGAAATAATCCTAGTTATCTCAAAAACTATCATACATGTGGAAAATTCACATAGCGCATTTCATTTGTCTTCCAATTCTGATTTGAACACAGTATAAATCACTAAGTTTTCTTGCCGAGAACGGAATACATACCGACGATACCGACTTTGGAAGACGCATTTTAAAAGAGATCTGTATGGACCTCTAGTAATGTGTGTTGGGTTGCCTACCATGAAACTCAATCTCTCTAGAATTGTTCATCTTCATATCCTATCTTCTAATTTGAAATAATACATCTATTTGAAGTAGAATTGGGGGACAAATGAAATGAAGTTTCCTTGCATGGCTTATAATTTCGGAGACAATGAGCATTTAATGTAAAATTTAAGCAATCATCCTAACTATCTCAAAAACTATCATACATGTGGAAATAGCGGATTTCATTCATCTTTCAATTCTGATTTGAACAGGGTAGAAATCACTAAGCTATCGTGCCGAGAACGGAATACACACCGATTTTCAAAGACGCATTTAAAAAAATAGACATAGACCTCTAACAATGCGTGTATTTTGGGTTGCCAACCATGAAACTCGATCTCTCTAGAATAGCTCTCCTTCATATCGATTACTCATGCGACTCGCGTCGCTCCTGCACTCCTGCAGTGCCCGCGCTTACTATTTCATAAACATAGCCGTACCACAAATTGCAATCGGGTTTAACGCACCTTTAATGGATTAATGTTGAGTGGTATCGATGTCATTTATTACCCGCGACACTTGGCACTGTCACGCGAAGCGAACATTCAATTAGCGTACACACAACTCAATTTATTCCCTTCCAGGACTCGGCGCGCGTTTGACAGTATCAAGCCCTTCGTGCGTCGGGGGCATTTAGCCAAGGCCCGGCGCCGCTTATTTCCTGCCAGAACGCACATGAACATTTATAATCTTCTTCGTTCGGAATGGCCCTCGACCGTCGTCTATTTCGCCGACTGATTTCCGTCAAGTGCACCTGACGCCCGAAGTGACATCCAATTTGTCCTTTTTTTTCCAAAGGAGACTCGATTCGAGCGCAATCGGATAAGATATTAATCGCTTTTTACGGTTGCAAGTTCGCGCATTATTTAAGGTTAGGATTGAGGTTAGGCTAGATGAGGTTAGAAGCGTCGGAATTGAGGAGACGGCTTCGAGAAGCGTTTTGGAAAGTTTTCAAGCACGTCCCGATATCTATTTGCTCGGGGCCGGCAACAGAGGCCGAAATTGCGTTAAAGTTCGATAAATAATTCAGTCGACTCAACGGGCGTCGCGCCGGCGAAGATTTACGGCGTCCTCAACTTCGGCCCCAGACCCTGCAAGATGTTTTCGCTGGTCGCAGACGATCGTCCTTCACGGCGCGACTGAATAAACCAAAGGAACGCTTAATTCCGACGCGGAGAGAGCTCGAAAGTTCGCCGAGAAGAGACGCGACGCAAATCTCGGCAAATAAATAAATAAATAAACGAAAATCAAGCGGGATAAAAGACAAAGCGTGCAGGGACGCGGGAATTTTAAAAGAACGCCGCTCGCGCTCGTCTTATTCGGTTATCGTCGCCGACGCCGGCCGAGACGGCATTTGCATTGCAAAGTGGGTGCCATGGGTGCCATGGGTCGGGAGAGCGTCCCTTGTTCCCTCTCATTAGAGTAATCTGATAAAGCGCAATGTGCGGCGCCGGCGGCACAGGCGCACACGCGCGCGTCCGGCGTCGGCGTCGGGCGCGCGCGCGCGCTCGGCGTCCCGGATCCAGACGTGAATCGCGCGCCGTCGGGAATGCGTCGCGACGCCGCGCGGCAACCCGGTGCAGACACGAAGCTCGCGCGTGTGCAGCCATTCCATGCTCGGATCAATCGGCGCGTTTCCATTCACCGTCGGCGTCGGCAGGACTGAAAGGTAGTAAAATTCTGCTTGCGATTCTTTGTATTACGAGCCGCGCAGTTCGGGAGAAACTCGAAAGGCGCTCGACGCCGGCACCGACGGCGCATTGAAAATAGAGCAATTGAGATATCTTTGAATTGGAAATTGATTTTCGGAGGAGGCGGGCAACTGCATACAAGCCGGAGATTATAACCTCCGTCGAAGCTTTCGAGGGCTTTTAAGACGCGTCCCATTAAATGGGTTCTCATCCAGTTTTATCCTTGTTTGCCACGTTTCGTTCAGGATGTCTTCGTGAAAATACTAAATCAAACAGTTTTCGGCGTTTTTAAAGCTTAGCAATTAGATTATGTCGGTTTTCGAACATTCTCTAACCTCAAATCAAAGGACACAATCGGAACTGTGCAATAAATGTTATAATAATTTGCATTAAATCTAGAAACGTAGAATTTGACGCATCCAAAGTGATTGTATCACGTTACAGTAAATTTCTTGTAGAATTTTTCATAAAAACCAAAAATCAAATTGATTGGTTCGTTTTCGAATAATTTCTAACCTCAAACGTAAACAACAATCGAAATGTTTGTTTGAAGTGGATCACGATTTAATGATTTAACGAAGGAAACCCAAACATGGATTCGTCTAAATACTTTTGTCGATATTTCATTAAAATTTGTTATTATTTGACTTAAATCTAGGATTTGACCACTCCAAATTGATTAATATAAATTCAAATAGTTTCTATCTTATGTATCAAGTATATTATGTTGATACCACAATATTATCTAGCCTCAAATCACACAAAACAGTTCAAATTTTGTTTATAATTAATCAGATACAAATAATCTACTTGAAAAAAACCTAAAGGCGGGTTCAGGCTAAATGATTTTGGTAATTCCCGAATTAATTCGGTTAAAATCGCAGTTTTTAGGTAAAGGAATGATTGTAAAGTCGAATTCCATAGAGAAAATTCAATTATAAATGCTCCAAAAACCTAAAATTAAAATTCGAAAAATTCTGGTTTTTCATTGGCAAAGAATGGGTTAAATCATGTTAGAATGTCACTTCACATGAGTTTCCCCAAATTCCAGTCAGATTCATTAAGATTATTCAGTAAATGTATCCCATCAATGACAGACACATGTTGAAAGCTTAACAATTAGGTTATGTTGGTTCCCTAACATTTTCTAACCTCACATCGTCAGAAATACTGTAAATGTGGTTCGAAAATTGACCAGAGATAAGTAGGTGGCTACGTGTTACCAAAAATGGTGTCAAACAAAGCGATTTGGCTGACATTTAATAAATTTTAAGATAATTTTATTAAATTGTCAAAAAATCAAACACATTTGCCCACATTTTTGTTAAGTTGCTTAGGATCTTTCAAAAATATGTGCTCCAACTATTTTTATCTTGTTTAAAACTTATCAACTAAGTTACGTTGGTTTTCTGACATTTTCTAATCTTAAATCTACTGAAACAGCCAAGGATTTGCTCCAAAATTTACCGTAGATAAATAATCTGGTTAGAAACCAAAAATAAAGTTGCAGGTTAAGTGATTTTGGTGATATTTCCTTAAATATTGTTACAATTCAAAGAGAAACTGTTTCAGGCTGAGGATTTTCTTTTTTTAATTATTTTCTAACCTAAAACCATCGAAAACAATCCAAATTTGCGCCAAGATGGACGCGAGATAAATAATCATCACAAAATGACTGAAACTTTCACAAATGCGCAAAATTCCTTGCTTCTGTATAAATGTTTGTTGCGAAATTGCGAGAACCCAAGAATCAGGTCACACCTGAGCGGTTTCCCTGCGCTTAACCACGTCCCGACCACCTTTCGTGATCTTCGTGTCATTATGTCACTCCCACGTTTTGCGAAAGCGGCGAAACGTGCGAGTGGGCATGCGCCCTGCGCCCGACAAGCGTCGCGCCCCTCGGACGGGGCGAAAAGAAGAGATAAAAGCACTTTGCGCGCAAAAATAGTAGCGGCGGCGCGTCAGACACGCGAGCCAAAACAAAAGCAGCGCGCGGAATGTGCGCCTAACCGCGCATAACCTAGAGCGAAAAGCGTTCGCCTCAAACCGCTAAAATGCCGGAAAATCTACGAATTCTACGGCGCGCGAGTGACCACCGGTCGTCGCGATCCTTCTTCAAATCGTCGTCACATCGGTCCGCAATTTAACGTTCAATTTTCGCGTTTCATTTTCTCGGTCGGCCCGCACGATAATGAAAAGCTGTCCGTTTGATTCGCCAATTCTCCGCCTCGACGAGAACTCGCATCGCAGCGGGAAATCGCCCATTATTCTCCTCTCGGCCATTGTGCTCGCGCCGAAAATTTTCTAAGGAGGAAAACGCGGGGAGATTGATGAAAGGGCACTTGACAAGCTTTTCGGGCCGAGCGCGAACGCAAAGCGATTTCCGCCCTGACCTAATTTCATATCTACGCATTAATTACGACGCGGAGGAGTGCTGCGCGGCCATGTTTTAATCAAAACCGGAAGTCGGCAGGTGTGCGCAGCGTAATGTACTGTTTTCCATTATATTTTCACGGTTAGAGTAAATTAATTTATGTTTTTAGAGACTTTTTGTGTTTTTAGTTAATTTTTGCCAGAAAAATTCCAAAAATTGCCTAATTGAGGTTACAGTTTACAATACGGTAGTAAAAACAACTCTGAGACACGTCAATGATTCTAGAATGATTGTCCACGGGCAATTTGTGCAGAAATTTAGGTTGCATAAAATTAATTTATGTTTTCAGCCAATTTTAAAACACAACTCATCCAAAACATTAAAAAATTTGTGGTAAAAGGCCGTTGATGAGGTGGTTTTGTTAGCATTTCATGAAAAGTACGAAATCACAGAATAGCAGTTGTTTTTCTAAGATTTTCTAACCTGAAACAGCCTAAATTATGCTGTTGATCTGACTAGAAATAAATAATTCTGTTACATTGGTACAGATTAAGTGATTTTACAATTATTTTAATAAACGAAGTTTAACAGTTTAGTTATATACGTTTCCTAACCTCAAATGAACCATAACCATAAATATCTTAACCTAACCTAACCCAAAGCTAAGTTGAGATGAAATTCTGTTGATATTTCACGTTGATACTTTTTAGGTTTATACTAATGTGATTTTGAGCTTACTTTCCGTATGCTTTCTCGTGAAAATTGTTAGTGCCCATAGATCTTATATTTATGGTCGAACACGTACCGACACGCGGAAAGGCATCCTCCTCATTTCCGGCTTTAAAGTCAATTTAAGTTCGCGCGCACTTCGCGCATAATTTGCCGACGCCGATCGATAAATTCGAGTGAATCTATGGGATCTCGCCGGATTTACCGCTTCCTATCAATACGCCGAACGCGCACCCCTCTCGCCTAGTCCTAGCTCGGAAGTGCGCCCGAACATGACAACCCCCGCTCCCTCCGGTCTGTCGGAGAGCAAATTTCGTGCGGTGAAAAAGTGTCGCGCCAAGGTTTAGAGTTCTCCGCTAGAGTCTGGAACAAATTCGGGTTTCGTAATGTGCGACTAATGCTGGGATGTTTTGTTATTGCGCCATTGCACCAGTGGCGCAGCATGCACGGCGCTTCCGGCTTCCGGTTTGCAGCAGAAATAAATTTTGCGCGGAGCGCAATTTCCGCCGAGGGCGATAATTCACAAATCCGAGTTAAAATGCCAATAAGACGCTGGACCGGGGTTGCTCAGGATTTTCGGAGAATTTCAATGCATTTTATGAAATGTGGCGGAGATTAGGGGGAAAATGACGCGCACATTTTCAATGACAAAGGTGGCGCATTAATTTTGTGGAAAATAATGTAAATGTTTTATGATGCTAAAATGGCATAGGGGTTGAAATTTAGTTTTTTGTTTTTTTTACAATTTTTTTTGATTTTCAAGATTTTTAAAAATATTCAAAATGTTTTTAGCAAATGTAGGGGTGAGGGGTACGAAATGACATATACTGCTAAAATAGCATAAGGGTTGAAATTTATTTTTCAGTATTTTTTTTTTGACAAATTTACGATTTTTAATGAGCAGTACAAAATGACATATGGATCACAAATGAGAAAGGGGTTGAAATTTAGTTTTATTGTTTTTGTTTTTCGTACAAATTTTCGACGTCACAGATTTTCCAGATTTTTGAAAGTATTCTAAATGTTTTTAAGAAAAGTAAGGGAGACGAGTACAAAATGACATATGCTGATAAAATGTAATAGGGGTTGAAATTGTGTTTTTTGAATTTCTGAACAAATTTACGATTTCAATTAAAAAATAGGGGAGGTCGGTACAAATTGACTCAAAGAAATAGGGGTTGAAATAGAGCTTTATTGATTCCGAAACTTAGGCGTCATTAATTTTCTAGATTTTTGGAAGTATTCTATATATTTCGAGGATAAGTAGGGGAGGTAGGTACAAATTGACATTTGCTACTAATATGAAAAAGAGGTTAAAATTGAGTTTTATTGATTTTTACAAAAAGTAAGGAAGATGCATACAAAATGACACAAACGTTGAATCAAATTATTTCAAAAGAAACGTAGGGGAGACGCGTCCAACGTGACACATGCATCGAAAATATCACAAACTTTAGTTTTGGGCATTTCTATCAAATCTCGTATTAATAAATGTTAGGGGAGACGTGTCCAAAATGACATATCACATTTTTCTGCGCTGTAAATTTGAATACAACATAGGTGTTTCCCCCAAATGTCTGTTGCAATGAAATATTAGTTTGTTGACGTTTAAAATGACGTGTGTGGCATGAGAAATCGGCCCTCGACACATCCCCCCACCCCCTCTTAAATTGCATAAAACGTAATAAAGTAAGTGCCTCTATTAAAATTTGCATCGTCCTTCTTGGAATCCGTCCTCCCTTCGCTGCATCCTCTCCCAAGCGATAAGAAATCGTTGTATTCGCGTAGCGAGCAGTAAAGAGAGAAAAATGTGGCGGTTTGTCATGGCGGCGCGTTTTATGCTGATAGAATGGGTCGTGCGCGGGTGAAAAATGCGACATTGCCGTTTTTATTGTTTTCGCATCCCTTTTATTTCCGGCCAAATAAGAGGGATGTCTGGAACTCGCCCGCGTGTACTCGAACGCGCCGCCCGCGTCTCGATCGTCTCGGCGGAACCGCGAAATGAAAATGCGCGCGGAGACGATCGGGGAGTATTTTTCTCGCGACGTTGCCAATGCCGCGAGAGCCAAGAGAACAGGAACGAATTGAAATTGGGGTTGCTCAACTAGGAGAAAATTGAAAAATTGACGTTGCTCTTTAGTGTGCAGTCCTTGTCCTTTTATCTTTCGCGAAATGAAATAAAATCATAATTTTATCTTCTCGTCGACGTTTTACCTCACAACTCAAGAACTATTTTGGGAAATTTTTAATGAAGATATTTATATTTAAAAAAATATTCGTTATTGAGGATTTTCGGGGAATTTCCATGGGTTTTATTCAAAGTAGGAGTGATTGGGGGGAAAATGACACACATCTCTAAGGATAAAGATGGCGTATTAGTTTTGTAGACACACATATTTTTCTTGCAGGAAAAAGGGAAGACGTGTACAAAATAACATATGCCACTAATATCACATGGGGGTTTAAATTTAGTTTTCTGTTTTTTTTTGACAAATTTACGATTATTATGAAAAGTAGGGGAGGTGGATACAAAATGATGTATGCACCTCAAATTAGAAAGGAGTTGAAATTGCGACTTGTTGTTTTTTTGACAAATTTACGAGGTAGCCGATTTATTTTCCAGATTTTTAATAAGATTCAAAATTTTGTTAGAAAATGTAGGGGAGACGGGTACAAAATTACATGTGCCACTAAAATCACATGGGGGTTGAAATTTAGTTTTCTGGATTTTTGGACAAATTTAAGATTTGTATGAAAAGTAGGGGAGGTGGATACAAAATTACATAATGACTTAAATTGTGATTTATTGTTTTTTTTTACAAATTTACGAGGTAGCCGATTACTTTTCCAGATTTCTGAAAGTATTCTAATTGTTTTCACGAAAAGTAGGGGAGATGGGTACAAAATGACATAGGAAACGATGTTTTACCTCATAACTCAACAACATTTGTCAAATTTCGGAAAAATGCTAATGAAAATTTTCTTTACTGATATTTTTGCAAAAGGTACTGCAAATCTATCCAATTGTCTTTGGGCTATTGGAAAAAAACATGGAAAACTCGAAGATTTTTCTTCAGTTTTGGATATCCTCTCAAAAACCTCTAATTACATGTAAACCGAACTATAAAAGAAATTAATTAAAAAAGTAGATTTCCTTCGTCTTAAGTCAGCAATTGATTAATTGATCCAAATACGAGAAGAACGCACAACGCAAAGCCCGATGCGAGTTAACAAGATACACTTACAATTAGATATTGAAAGAAACACGAATAACGTCGAATAAGGCCGAATGCCGCATCAATTTTTCTTTAATATTGCAAGCTATTAATCTTATTTTTTTTTGCGCGCGCCTGGCCGTCTCATCGATCACGCTCTCATTTCATGATTGAAACGCTGCGGCGCGCACTGCGAAGTCGAAATCGTGTGCGCAAATTTTGAATATTCAAGCGGGACGACGCGAATAAATTTATTGAATCGCATGCCGGATTATGAAAGCCCGGACGCGGACTGCCAAGAGTGCGCGCGAAAAAGTTGCATGTCCTCTCGCAGACGCTCTTCCTGCGAGTCCCCGATCCATTTCCATTTTCGTTTTCATTTCGCTTTCGCGTTTTCAGTATGCAAACGTCGTACATTTAAAGCATTTTCTTGTCGTCTTGTCTGCTTATTTATTTGCATTTATAATCCAATCCGGGTCGGGACAGCCCAACGCAGGATGACGCCATAAGTTAATTCCATTCTAACTTAACCTAATTTAATTTCGTATTATATTTCACTTAACTTTTTAGTTTGTTTTGTTACAAGAAATTGTAAAGTTCAAAACGAAGAAACTTACTATTGAAGAAAATACGTCATAACTTCGAAAATAATCACTTGTTCTCAATGAAAATAGGTTAGGTTATAGTTGAAAATATAGGCAATCGTATGCCATATTACTTTTTATAATCGCATTGTACATAACCTCAAAATTAATTATTAAAGTCTTGGATGCGTGTTTCATGCATCGTTCAATTTAACGCCATCTACTGTCCAAATTTCTAAATTATTTGTTTAAATAAAAATATTAGTTGAGACGTAAAAATATCTCTAATCTTTTGGTAAAACTTTTGAGACGATTGATCGATTAGTTTATGAGAAATAAATTCCTAAAGTTGAAAATTGTTCTGAAACTACAATTTACAATTAGAAGAAACTTACTATTGAAGAAAATACGTCATAACTTTGGAAATATTCAATTGTTCTCAATGAAAATAGGTTATGTTAAAGCTGAAAATATAGGCAATCGTATGCCATATTATTTTTTACAAGCACATTATACATAACCTCAAAATTAATTATTAAAGTCTTGGATGCGTGCTTCATGCATCGTTCCACTTAACGCCATCTACTGTCCAAGTTTCTAACTTATTTGTTTAAATAAAAATAGCAATTGAGACGTAAAAACATATTACATCTTTTGGTAAAACTTTCGAGACGATTGATTAGTTAGTTTGTGAGAAATAAATTCCTAAAATTGAAAATTGTTCTGAAACTACAATTTACAATTAGAAGAAACTTACTATTGAAGAAAATACGTCATAACTTTGGAAATATTAAATTATTCTCAATGAAAATAGGTTATGTTAAAGCTGAAAATATAAGCAATCGTATACCATATTACTTTTTACAATCACATAGTACATAACCTCAAAATTAATTATTAAAGTCTTGGATGCGTGCTTCATGCATCGCTCCATTTAACGCCATCTACTGTCCAAGTTTCTAACTTATTTGTTTAAATAAAAATATCAGTTGACACGTAAAAAATCTCTAATCTTTCGGTAAAACTTTGGAGATAATCGAACGCTTAGTTTGTGAGAAATAAATTCCTAAAGTTGAAAATTGTTCTGAAACTACAATTTCCAATTAAAACTAAACACTTTGTATATTTCGTAATGTTATGTTTATCTCTTCGGGTGGTTACGGATGCGGGGTGCGGAGCAAGGCAAGGTTTCGAAATGTGCAAATAACAAATACGCTTTCACTCGCGAGGGGCGGCACGTTGCACATAACCTCGACACTCAACGACGCGCTGCGTGCGCGTCGAAATGCGTCCGGAATGATAATCGCCGCGCCGAGCATTTCAATCGTCCGGGACTGCTTAACCGTCGCAACATTCGGATTTGCAATTCAAAACGACGCCGCGCGACGCTCGAATAAAAACGCGAAGTAAGGCCGCTGATAGGCAAACGCATTAAACCGACATAACCTCAATCGTAAAAGCGCGCGATGGGGCAGGAGAAAAGACAACCGAAAGCCATTCATCACGGCGTCGCCTTCGCGATCGTTTACGCGTCTTGTTGAGCTAGTTTCGACTTTTTCGAGTCGCGTTTAAATCGCGCCGGCGCTCGCCGAAACTTTTCCATTTCGTTTTTGTCGCTGCGCGACTCGAGTTCTTACCTGGAGCAAAAATTTCCTGCTTTTATCTTCGTCCCCATTTCCATTGCCATTCCCGTGCTGCCGGCGCCATTGTTTCATTCTCATTTCGCGGACGGAAGACGAGACGAAGTGTGACGAAGATGAAGATGAAGTTGGAGGTGTCGACTGGGGATGCGTTTTGCATTCTCTGCGCATTGCTCGTCCCTTCGTCTTCTCCTCATCTCGCCTTCGCCTATCTGAAATCTTTACGTCGCGACGTCGCATTGAAATGAAGGCGCTTCAAGGGCGCCGTCGAAACGGAGGGCCGCCACAATATGCATTATGCTTTCTGTTTGATGAAACAATGGGGTTTTTATTGAAAATAATGGCGGACGAACGAGGCGACGGCGGAATTGACTTTTAGCGACATCTCTTGAGTATAGACGAGATTAAAATGTCATAGCATGAAAGAGGGATTTAATTTTTACTGCTAGAAACTTTTGAAATATTTTTCTCGGTAACCAAGAGAGCAATTCACTTGATTTTTTCGCCAAAAGATTGTGCATATTTTGGAGAATATAATCTGTTTTTATTTGTACTTTTTGATCGTAAACAAGGACAGTAGATGGCGATGAATGGAACGATGCGTGCGAATGAACTGATTTTAAAATGCATGATGGCATATTTTTGCCTAAACTTAGATCTCTTACGAAATCGAATATTATTAAGATAATTTCATATTTGGGGGTGTTACGATATATTTTTTTGTAAAATTGTTCAGTTTTCTATCAAAAATGTGTTTTATTTTCTTCTCTAGAAAGTGTAGTATGAACTCGAAATAAAATATAAATAGCACGTTTGATACTGAATTTAATGGAGAATATTTTCCTAAAAAGTACAACAAAATCGGATAAATAGTTATTGAGTTATGTGATAAAACTCCGACAAAAACATAGAATGAGACAACAAGTCATTGGACTTAAAATTTATCAAACTTTAGAATTTAATTTCTCCGAAACTATCAACTCGATCAATATTAGCCTTACACCAAAATATTACACATATTATTGTGAGTATTCGGTAATTTTTCCTAGATGTTAATATTATAAACAAAGGCAGTAGATGGCGTTAAATAAAACGATGCAAAAAAGTAAGCACAAATACTTAAATACACGATTTTGAGGTTAGGAGTAATTCAATTCTAAAATATCATATGATTAACTAATCCTTAGATTTAAGACTCATTTCTGACTAATTATCAGTGAGAAATATTAATTATTAATGAAGATATGAATTATTTTCTAAATCAAATCAATTTTTATATGAAATTTTTGAAAATTTTCTTCAGTATAAATTAAAATACGCATGCAAATAATTTCGAAACAAAATTTCCTCACGGAGAAACTAATGAGAAATATTTTAGTGAAATTTTTAACGAAATCGACCGAGTAGTTTTCGAATTATTTGCAAAAGAGTGTCTGCAAAAACTTCAGTCACAACTTTGAGGTTTCAGCCCTTGTAATCACGTAAAATCATTATCGCCCATTAACACCCTATCGAAAAATGTTAATTTTAATTGAAACCCAATCGACTGCACGCAATCCTAATCTCCTTCTCCGCCTACGTGTTGAGCGCAACGGCGACTGCTTCCCGGGGGTAGGTTCACTTCCCACGCACCCAGCGCCACATCTACGAGCAGAAGTGGACGAATTACAAGGTGATAGTGGCGTGGTGGTGCAAGGCGCGAATTAATAATTCATTGCCGCCATTAGCGGCGAGACACAACTTCCCAATCCACCCTCGTTCTCGACTCCGGCGTACCTGAAGCCCGCGATCAGGAAGCAGGAACCTGGAGCCGGCAACTGAATCGTTTAATTTCGCCCGGTGCCTCGGGCTAGGTTTTCTCCCCACGCTCAGGAACATCCACGAGGATGAGGACTATGACTAGGACGAGGACGCGCACTTGCACCTTCACTGCTATCAGATTATCAATGTCCTCGCCCCCGCCGGTATCGAACATTCCTCATCAATTGGTTCGTGCCTCTGGTGCGAGCGCCAAGGTCCCGAAATTATTGGAGTCCTGCTGGGTTTGCTAATGCACTGCCATTATTACACGCCTACAATTTAATTAATTCCAAGCGCACATTCATATCCCAATTTTACGACCACCCCCGGATATTGCATTAACAATTCCCATCGAAGTGACAATTTACCAGTCGAACCATCCACGTCCACGATTTAAATGATTCAATTACAGTCATATCGATTTGCAGTCGAATGTTTTGTCAATTTAAGGTTATTTTTGGAGGTTATGTAACTCGTATGACCCCATGCGAGCGAACTCGTTCAATTTGCCTCGAAACGAAACTTTCCCATTGAATCGCACGCGCATGCAGGAGTTTTATGTCCCGGACCATCCAGAACGATGCCAATTCGCGAGGGTATGACCATTATGTCGTAAAAACAAATGATCAAAACAGAAACATTTTCTTTTGGTTATGGAAAAACATGAACGCACACAATTGCGATATGCCCCGTGGACGTATCCTGGGCGCAGTAACAAAGCTTGACAAACTAGAGACTTAATCTCCTTGCGTGTTTTAGCCCTTGATTCAACGCCGCGATGCTCTAAGGGCTCCAAGATAGCGAAATACTTATTAGTTTCGTTAATGGTATGCACCCCTTGGCGACTAGTGCTTCCCCGGCCGCCTGGCTGAAAAAAGAAACTGCAGGGGGGAGGTGCACCGAACTGCACCCGAAGATTATACAGTTGATTAGGGTGCGTGCGCCGTCGGCTTGCGTTCACGACCTCGAACCGCTCTGGTCCAGTGTGCCTACACTAGTGCCATCTCGCGAGGTTTTATTTCGACTGCCGCACTGTTTACTCCTTTGTCGGAGCAGGTAGCGGAGGCGCGCGCCGGCAAACGTGCGGGACGAACAAGGATGAGCGATGCGTGGCGAGAGCGGCGGTAGAAGGGGACCATCGGTTGTCATGACGACGCGTTCCGAGGGGTCGCGCTCAACAGCTCGACAGCTCGAACCCACGCGCGTCTGCTGGTCTCCCGATGTGCATTTTCACGCGCCCCACGCGTGCAGCGCGTGGCGCTCGCTCTCGTCCTGTCCTTAAATCTACTTATTAAAAAGCGTTTGTTGTGCATTTTTTTCTCCTCTTCTCTGCTTCCTCGTCTGGACCAATTCCAGTTGGACCCGACAATTTGTTTCGGAATGACTCGGCGCTTTGCGCGTCTTCGAATCGGGGGGATTCGCCGGCTTAAAATGGGAAATAGATGAGTTCGCAGAAGTTAGCGCAAGTTAGCACGACGCGCGGGATTATCCACGGGTGCTATTTTGGGTAATTCCATTGCTCGGAAAGGTACTGGGGTCGTGAATATTTGATAAACAAATCGAATCGGTTTCAGCGAGACGTGCATTTTTTGTTGGTTCGAGGGATGTCGCGATTATTTTTAAAGCTAAGTATTTTAGGACTAGTTTGAAGCTTTAGCACCAGGGTAATTTTATTGTTCGGAGAGGTGTTATGAATATTTGAAAAGCAAATCAAGCCGATTTCGGAAAGTTGTGGTTCATTCATTGTTCACTAGATGCCGCTATAAGTTTATTTCAAATGTTTTAACAGATGTAATCGGTTATAAAGGTAAATAAGCATGGCGTGTTCGTAAATTGCAAGAGAAATTTCGTAATTTTATTGAGCGGGGTGGTATTAAGGTTAAAAATATTTGAAAAACAAATCAAATCGATTTCGGAAAAGTGTGGTTCGTAATTAATCCGCTAGATGTCGCTATAAGTTTGTTTCAAATGTTTTTACGAATTTACTCGGTTGTAAAGATAAACAAACATGGTGTGTTAGTAAGTTGCGGGAGAAATTTCGTAAATTTCATTGGTCGGGTGGTGTTAAGGTTAAAAATATTTGAATAAACAACTTAAATTGATTTGGGAAAAGTGTGGTTGGTGATTAAGCCACTAGATGTCGCTAGATGTTTGTTTCAAATGTTTTAACAGATTTAATCAGTTGTAAAGGTAAACAAAAATGGCGTGTTCGTAAATTGCGAGAGAAATTTCGTAATTTTATTGAGCGGGGTGGTGTTAAGGTTAAAAATATTTGAAAAACAAATCAAATCGATTTGGGAAAAGTGTGGTGTGTAATGAATCCACTAGATATCGCTATAAGTTTGTTTCAAATGTTTTTACGGATGTACTCGGTTGTAAAGCTAAACAAACATGGTGTGTTGGTAAATTGCGAGAGAAATTTCCTAATTTTATTGGTCGCGGTGGCGTTAAGGTTAAAAATATTTGAAAAACAAATGAAATCGATTTCGGAAAATTGTGATTTGTAATTAATCCACTAGATGTCACCATAAGTGTGCTTCAATTGTTTCAAAAAACGTTAAATGTTTTTAAAACTTAATAAACATGAAATGTTAGTAAATTAAACTTTGGCACGAGGATTATTTTGTAATTTTATTGCTCGGTTAAGTGTAAAGGTCAAACATGCTTGAAAAACAAACCAAATCGAGGATTATTTGTTGTTCCTATAGATGTCGCTGTAAGTTTGTTTCAATCGCTTCAAATCATTTTAAAAGTATTAAAACAGGATAAAAATAATAAATTCAATGTTAGTACGACAATAATTTTGTAATTTTATCGCTTTGGAAAGTATGCGATTCATAAATATTTAGAAAACAAATTCGAGGTTGTTTCACCAGATGTCGCTATGCGTTCGTTCCAACTGTTTATTTCGAATGCATTAAAACCTGTTTTAGTAGATTAAGCCCGATAAAGGGTAAAAATAATAAATACAATTACTGCAGTGTCGAGTCAAGCACCTCACAAGCTAATTTACAATCCAGCGCACTCGTGACGCGAAACATCCGAGTCGCCGCCGCCGCAGCCGCCGCCGCCATGCGTTTGTTTTAACGTGAACATTCAAATTATCGCCAGCATAAATGTACTCCGCACCCTCGCTCCCCGCATGTGCCCAACATTTAATTCGCCAACGCGCGCTATTTTAACCGCGCGCCATTTTGTTCGAGCGCGTTCGGCACGTTTTATCGCGCCGCATTCGCAAAACTCGAAAAACACTTCGCACATTAGCGCAATGTTACACCGAGCGACGCGCCGCAGAGACAACGGACGAACGATCGGCGCGCGGAACGCAAGTTTGTTCGTCGCGCTACATTCGTTCCGCATTGTTCTAACAATGCGTCAATGATCAAAAAAGGGGTTGTTTAGCAAACACGCCGGAGCGCGATACGCGTATCTCCGGCTCGTAATAACAGTTCGGCGGCGCACTCGCGGCAACGGCGATCTGATAGCGGCGACGGCGTCGACGGAGGAGTTGGAATCAGGTTATGTTGCGGCGCGTCGCGCGTTGTTATTAAGTTGTCTATCGGCGGCGCGCCGCGGCGCAGGAAGCACTCGGAGGCGTCGTTTAATATTTGATAAAGAGTGCCAGCCGGCGTTGCGGCCCTTCGAAATGAACGCGCACGCGACGCAGACGCATCCGCCGTGAATACGTTCATTATGTAGACACCATGACTGAAAGATGAGTTGGTTGCCTAGGCTCAAATTCGCCGCGCCGAACTGCGCACGCGGGCGGATTTTTTTTTAACATTCCAAAAGTCGCAGTCGAAGTTCACAATCGAGGTTTAATTAAACCCGCGCGCTCCGCCGCACCCTTGCTCTGATTTAAAACAACGCCGCGCCCTTGAACGCACGAAAAAACCTCGGGGAAAAAAACGCGAGAAACAACAGTCGCTTCGGTAAACTCGCGCGCCATTTCCTGTCGGCGTTTTTACGTTTCGCGTCGCGACGTTTTCCTCCTGGGCGGCTCGTCGGGCGGCGAAGAAATGTGACAAATGCGCTCGGGGCGTCTGAAAATATTACGCCCCCGAGGAGCGGACGCTCGCGACGCTTTGTTAAAGCCTAAAGCTCGGGCACGGCGCGCGGCGCGCATCGCAATGCGGATAATTCGAAAAATGCAAAAAGTTCGCGACGAACAAACGAGAGCGAAAATTACGCGCGTGTTTGCGCATTTGCATGGGAACGAGATGAAAATGAGACGAATTAGTGGACGCTCCGCTGCGGGCGAGATAAAAATAGAAACTCCGAACGACGCGCGCACGGTGTATAATTAAACTTGAACTTGATTGCTCGAGACGCGCAATTAAGGCGCGCATTTTTAACGTGCGTTTCGAAACCGCCCGGAATTCATATTTAAAGCTCCGAAACATAGACCTTTCCGAGAGCTTTGCGGTTGTTTGGGTTGCATACCTCGTGGAATATTCACGTCACGCTTCGCAACGGAATCAAAACAAAACACGATCGCCGAGGTTAGTAGCGGGCTGCAGTCGAACGTGGCCGACCTCGAGCGTTCGCCTGCGATTAAACGCGCAGCTGAACGCGTGCATACGAACGCGCGCGATCGCGGTCACGTTCGACTGGAGGCCGAGAATAATGACGGGCGGGACGGGCATCGAAGAGGGAAGAATGAAAATCGAGGAGACTAAAGACCGAAAAATGACTGCCTAAAACAAACCATCTGTGAAAACATCGCGCCGACCGCGACGGCCGGAAGCGGACTTTTACGCTCTCATCTCAAGCCTTTCGCTCTTTGATTTTTCGCCCGCATCGACCGACGCGCGTTTATTTTTAGCGGCGGCGGCGGCGCTCTCCGCTCTCGCCGCGTCGCCCCTCGCCGACGCGGGCGGGAACGCTTTGTAGCGCGTAAATATGATTGCGAGATGAAAGCCCTTCGGAATGGAGAATTTACATGCAATCATCGCGCAAATGTGCATCTCCGCATCTTTCGTAAACAGCGCCGACGTCGGCGGTTTCTTTGGCGGGCGCGGAGCCGGAGGACGTCGAGCTGTTGCGTCACATCCGGCTGCAGCGTCATCAGTTGCTCACTTGTTTATTGCACAACTGCGAGCGAAGCAAAAAGGCGACAACGAGGAGGAAATAGCGGAGAAAATGTGCTGAAGCTAAACTGTGCGATGCGAGAGGACGTGGGTGTGTTGCTGCGCCTGGATATTCTGGATTGCTTCCCTGGACGCACGCTCGTAAGGACTCCCGAAGGGCCGTTAGGTGTCTAGTAAAATCGATATATTATGTTTCGGTGTCTCGACAGTTTCGCCGGACTCGAATCTTGTTCGCGTTGTATGATTCGACGAGGTTTTATCGTTCAGTGTTTCGTGTAAAATAAATCATCTTCTTCTTGTCATTAAAATGCGTATATCATGAAGAGTAATTGAGATAATTCAGATCTCTAAACGGCATGCAATAGCATATTAAATTCTACAACTTATATTTTAGTGATATTTTTTCATAATATTAATAGTATTGATGTTATTCGGATGCAAACCAGCGTAATTGTGAGTTTTACACAAAGTTGACATTGCCAATTAAAACTTATGTAGCTCAAGATATAATTGAGATAACCTAGATTACTTAACGCCAATTTATAAAGCATTAAATTGCACAAACTTTATTCTTATAAGACTTTCCAATAACTGTTGTAGTTTTGATGTTATTCGAACGTAAAAATAATAATGATTAGTTTCATGGTAGGTCGCGGATCCTATATTAAAATGCATATATCTCAAAGGATATTTAAGATCATTACAAAATTTTAACGTCAAATTGTAGAATCTTTAATGGTAAAACTTTTATTTTAGTGATGTTTTTTGATAAAATTAATAATATTGCTGTTATTTGACTGTGAATGTAACCAATGAAACTTTCATTAAACACAAGATGATTCTTGATTTAAAACTTGTATATCTCAAAAAGTAATCGAGATAATTTAAATTTAAAAACATCAATTTATAGAGTATTAAATTCTACAATTTTTATTTTTGAGGAATTTTTTATTAGCATCTTTAGTTTCTGTTTTAATTGGATTTAAAAGTCAACCATATATCAGCATTCAACAAAAATTTAAATTGTTGTGTTTAGGGGTTCATAACCTCTAGAAAAACAAATATTTAGTAACTTTCTTATAGATTATAATTTGGTCTAGTTAATTGCAAATATATTAAAGAAAAAATCATGTAAATCGGTTGGTAAATACAAAAGTTATAAACATTTTAGTAAAAACTGATTTTAATCCTAAAAATTTAATAATACTTAAAACAATTAATAACTATTGCAATTCTTACCGGATTTTAACAAATTATACTTCATTAAATAGGGAATGAACCAAGCTGCTGAACGTAATTTAAAAATTAGGAAAATATTATTTCTTAATACGAACAATAAAGGTCAAACTCGAAAGGACATAAAACTAATTACAAAAACTCACAATTGTCTCTCGACATTCTTGTATCTCCGACTGTTTTTAATGTCCTAACACGATTAATCTTAATTCCAGACTGAGGCAGGATGTTCGGCGGAAAGCTGCGCTCCTGGATGGAAGCAGTGCGGCCGAAGAAGAAGCAACAGCGCAAAGAAAAGCAGAAACAACTGGCGAACGCCAACGCCGAGTTCGTCACCAAGTTCAAGACCGTTCCTAATTCGCAGTCTTCAGAAACGGAAATGGTAAGCACAATCGACGAGGCGCATTCGCCAGACGTCCAGTGCCGGTCATTCGATTCGAGAGAAAATTGAATAACCAATGGAATTTAAGGCAGACGCTCAAAACCGAACCCATTAGAAGCCTTATCTTCGTTTATGCGAACGTCTGGACGTCTGGCCGCTGCCCGACCGCCCTCAGACCCTGCCGAAATAATAATCCTGACGAAAAATATTAAATCCAATGGATGCGGCGCTCGGCGCAGCTCGGAACTCGCGATTGCATGAATTATTGATTTGTTTATGCTCGCCGCGCTCGTCGAGCGGGAAAACTCGTCGTCGGAAGAAAATGTAACAAAATCCACCCGAAACGTGTGCGTCCCAGACGCATCCGGAGATTTCGCCAGACCCGAACATTTCCATTTCATGCAAATGACTTGTTTTCTTCTCGCCAAGTCTCACTGCCTTCGCCGCTCTCGCTGATTACTTCCGGTCACGCTGAAAAAACAAAGAAACTTGGGGAAGCGAGGCTCGATTTCTTTAATTTTAGCGTTAATGGTAGAAAAACGCGGCGAATCTAGTTTTAATGCGACGCTCGTGAGTTGCGGGCGGGAATAAAATCAAATTGCGCGCCGGAAATCTTCAAATGTCTTCGAAGTCTTCCGGCCGCCGAATCCGCCGAGACTCGCGGACGTCGTCCCGTGTAATTATACAATTACATTATCGCTTAATGGTCGGAGCACTCGGAACTTTCGTTCGTTGCTTTTCCGCTTTGAATGCTTTATGGTCTTCAAGCAATCGCCGCCGCCGGTGAAGACGGTGATGGCTCAGGCTTTGAAGAGCTAACAAAGTCCGAGGTTAATTTTAGCTTCATTTTGTGTAATTTGTACCGTGGGATTTTAATTAGGTCTTAGGTTAATGATATGAAATGTAAATATTGCTGAAAGGAAACTTTTACAGATTGAAAGATATCGTTTTTGTTATTTGTTCATATTTCCCGTAGTAATTGTTCAAATTAATTTTTCTAAAGATCAAATGAAGGACAATTAAATTCTAAATATTTTATTTTAGTACAAGTTTTTATTTAAGTTGATAGTTTTGTTGCTGTGACTGTTTAAACTTCAATAATTGGCGAAATTTTTAAAACATTTTTCTACAGTTTTCGTGTTTCACTGCCAATAAATACAAAACTATCGATATAAATAAAAATATGTTAGCAGTTTAGTAAAATGTTGTTAATTCAGAGTTATTAACTTTTTTAGTGATCAAAATTCATTAAAAATTGTTGATGTTATTGACATTTTAGTGAGACGGATCCAAGGCATCACTAGTCGAATTTGTAAACGACGTGCCTGGACTCATTTGTTGATAATTCCCACAATTATGATTAAATTTAATAAAAATAAGCAACAGAATAGAGTCAATTAAATGGTGAACATGTTATTTTAGTAAAATTTTGCATTTAGAAAGATATTTTAGGAGATACATTAGTTTAAATTTGAAATTTTGTTGAGTTTTCAGTCAAAGTTTTAAACATTTTTGTTTTTTGACGTACATTATAGCCAAACTATCAACGTAAACAAATATTAACTAATAACACAAGAAAGTATATATTATCTAGAATAATTTTCTGTTTTAATCACCAAAATTCCTTAATATTTGTAGAAGTTATTGACATTTTAGTAAAACATAGGTTAAATTAATCATGAAATGTCCCTTTTAATTAAAACCTTAATAACTCCGTTATTTGCGGTCAGATTTTAGTCAATCAAATTTTATGTAATCGCCAATAAACTACACTTTATTATCCAAGCTATAAATCATGAAAAATAATTGATTTTTGGTAAGAAAATTCTATGCAAAACACAAAGAGACAAAAATTCACGGTAAATTTCTTGTTTAAACCAAAATAATTAACAATCACCAAACAAAATCGAATAATCATGTATATATCTAAAAATTACAACTAACCAGCAATATTTTTCAGCTTTTACTTTCAAAATCCGGTCAAAACTACGAAAGTTAGAAGCGTTTAAAATATAAAAGCATTTTTGTCTAAATTTAAAACAAATATCTCCGAAACTAAACAATTTGACTTAATCACAGTCCGTTTGAAAATAAAACCGAGTCTATAGAGATCCGACCGAAGATCGAACATTAATTTTAGATCGCTCGCCACACTGTATGTGCGCTTCCTGCTGGGACGTGCGGCGCGTACCAAATTAGTATATCGGTCACGACTGCCTCAATCCCGCAGTTCCAGAGATACGTCTGGAATCCATTTCACGTTATCCTACAATATACCCATAAATTGCGCGCATGATACATTGCGTCGCACACAGTGCGTTCCTCGAAGAACCAAATGTTTTGCGTTCCCTCCATAAAATCCACAAATTTCTCTCGCGCGCCCTCTTCGCGAGTGCAATGCTCTCGAAATTCACGACTTCATTGTTTATTAAAGCCATGAATGATGAATGTATTCAAATTTCGGTGCGTTTTAACTTCGTTTCATAACTTTCCGTGCGCGCGCCGCGAAGAAACATGTGCGAAGTTCGCGTTTTAATGCTGCCGAATCGCTGAAAGATAGCGACGCATAAATCTGCTCGCAGTTTCTTGCGAAGCAATGCGAACGCGTTTCAGGCGAGAGCTTCGCGGGAATCGAGAACGTTCGGCGTTTCGCAATAACGCGAACGAGCGCGGCCATTTTGTCTGCGTGCACGAGCGCCCCCCGCAGGACGATACAGTCGTACGTCGTGCGACGTGAGTGTCCTGCAGCGTGTGCACGCGTGTTTTCCTGGTTATAGGCCGTTAGCGATTTCCTCTTCGCGTTTATTTCCAGCGCGCTCGGTGGAAATTTCACGGGCGATTAATAAAAAGCTACGTGACGCGACTTTTCACGTGTCCCGGCGGCCATAACGCATCAATTTTCAAACACAAAGTTATCCAACGTTACTTTCGGTTATAACCGGCGGAATACTTGAGTTTTTGAGATTAATTTTTTTGTTTTTCTGTGAGAAATGAAGCGATAAAGTTAGATGTGCTAGTTTGGGAATACACTTTTGTTTTTGCTATCTATTATTGCTCATAACTTTTGTCATTTTTATTCCATTTTGACACAATTAACTGTATTAGGAAGTTAATAACCTAGACTATAATATGCAATATAAATATATTAAACTTTATCTTTTATTGTGTGAAATAATTCATGTTAAATTAAATCGTCAAATTTTTAAAGCCCTATCAGTTTTGTAGTCTTTATTTATTCATAACTTCTGTAAATTTTACACAATTTACTAAAACAAAACTTTATTATAATGTTTATATCATATTGTTGAGTGTGTAGTATAAAAGTTTTAAACAATTTAATATTTTTTGTGAATTAATTGAAGTTAAAGTGGACAAACCACATTATTTAATCTAAATAATTTCGTGGGATTCGATTGTTTATAACTTTGGTAATATTTATTCAATGTACACAAATTAAACTTTATTTTAAGGCCAATGATCTGGTCTAAAGTATACAAGATAGAAAAGTTCAAACATTTAATTTTGTATGTGAAATAATTGTCGTTAAATTTGAAAACTGAATTTATCAACACTCAAAGTTTTTATAATTTTTAATTATTTATAACTTTTGCAATCTTTATCAAATTTCAACAAACTAAACTAAATTAGAAAGTCGACAACCTGTCTTAGGCCATACAATTCAAAAATCTTCAAAACCATAATTATTCCCATGAAATAATTGATATTCAATTGTCCAAAGTATATTTTTGAGAGGCAAATGTTATTGGTGCCTTTGATTGTTAATAACATTTGTACATTAGCGTCAATATTAACAAATTGAACCAAATTATAAAGTATATGAGATACTCTGCAATTAAAAACTTCATATCCCCTGGAAATAATAGTTTTTCCTGGAGAAATCGATCGTCAAACTTAACTAACCTCAAAACCACAAATTTTCAAACATGGATTTCTTCAATTATTAACCGAATAAATATTATATAAAGTGCAGCACTTATCCGAATTGCTTCACAAATGCATCCCAGAAAGCTCTCTTCATCGTCCCGAGACGCCGCAACTCCGGGAAGCTCTCAAGTTCCGATTAAAAACCAACAAACGTTCCACAATCTCACTAAATTTTGAGCATTCCAGAACATTCGCTAACGTTCCGGTTTATTCCACGCCATCCCGAGCGATCCCGGCAATTGTAATCTATGATAAAAGCACCGCTTCTAGCCCTCGCCGGCAAAATACAACGTCTATTCCGACACACGTTTTTAATGTTTCGCTAAACGCGACGCAACATAACCTCAAATTTACGACCTTTACAGGCGCATTACAGGCTTAAAACATGCTCTAAAGCTATAAATTTCCCGGGGCGTTACATTATTCATTAAAACCACGAAATATCTAACGTGGAAGCCCCGAGAAAACTCCGGGACGTCAGATTTATGAATACCTTTTTATGTATTTCATGTTTTTTTACAATTTCCACCGAATTTTCACCTAAATTTTGGACGAAGAGGATCTGAATGAAATCCGAGGAAAGCAATCGCGTTGTGATGATTCGGAATGATTTTATAGCATCGGCGACACATTTCCGGTTTTCCGGAAATCGGATTATGTCAAATTGAAATACGAAAACGTGCATTTTAAATCGTGCTTACGTTTTTAGCCAGAATGTAAAGTTTTTATGTCATTTCCGGTTTGAAAAACATCGAATTGCGTTTATACTTGCACATTATAAATTTTTCCGGTTTGATGTCCAATATCCGGTTTTCCAGTTCGGCGAATCTGAAAGTAAAGTTTCGCCAAAATATCAAATTGGATTTATATTGCCATAGTATAAAATTTGTGTGCAACTTCCGGTTTGATGTGCAATTTTCCGGTTTTCCGCTTTAACGAAACTAAAGGTAAAGAAGCGTGCTGTCCGCGCGTCGATTTCGCGTAGTTCCGTGCCGTTTTGCCTCGTTATAACGTCGATGTGCATCACGTCCCTTTCACGACGAGCGATTTCCCACCCCCCTGCGTTTTTATCCCTTTCGGGATAAGATTCCGAGTCTATGACTACGACTGGGTCTCTTGTAAAAATCTCCCCGGTCTCCTTTCTGTCCTCGGCGCTGCGCGCTCCTTGTCGCCCCAAGATTTTCCTCGGCGGGGCTTTCTTAAAGCCCGCGTTCCGGCCGCCTGGGGACCCGGGTCCATTCCGGCGAGCAGTGCCCACATCCTGCCACTATCCACTCCACACGCCGCCGGCGCTGGCTCGAAATTCCATTTGCCGGAAGGCGGAAAAAAAAGCGAATAATGGCGGCGCCGCGCACGTACGTGGTGCGGACGTGAGCGCCGCGCAACAACTCAAATTAACCCGAAGGAAAACAGCGGCGGGCGAGGAACGCAAACAGGAAGCGAAGGAAAACACCGGATAATAAAACAAAGTAAACGGGCTTTTATAAAAACATAAACGCGGGTGTTAAATAAATTAGAACACACGGGTTTTGTGAAAGCCCAAAAATCCAAAACCGAAAAACAGGCAAACCGGAAGTTGATGAATTACAGCCTGAAACTTATAGATTTTCGTCAATTAATGGTTTGTATCGTTAAATAGTGTAATTTGTGTACAAATCGCGGCTTTGTATAAAACCGGAAAACCGGAAATTTTTGTAAAATCGCAGGAAACGCATAGATTTTCTTAAATTACTATTTCCATCGTTAGGGGGTGCAATTTAAGGTGTAGCTTAACGACTTATAAATTGCAAATAAATTACAATTAGCCTGCGCCCGGTTCGCAGGAGCTCAGGACTAATGAACCTGAGAAACGAATAGCGCAATACCGCATTGCAATTATTATCCTGTTCGACCGTTGTTAGCATCGCGGGCGGGCGCGCGGGCTTTAGCGCGAACGATGATGGATGTATTAATAAACTCCAGACTCCTGAAACGCCGAATAACAATGGATTAAGCAGGAATTGAAAGGAACGCGGGCGCAGGGAAAGGAAAGGAAACTTAATTAAAGTAAGGAGCGGCGGGGACCAAGTCCATGAATTATATTATTAACGAAATTTATATCAAAAGTTAGGGCGCATAACGAAAGCGCATAATTCAAAAATTTCTGGAAACTTTGACGAGTATTTTAGGGCACTTCCGGTTATGATACCGGGATGCAACAACGTAGAATATTTTGTATTTTGTATTAACTTTTCGACGATACCAAACATGACATAAAATTCTTAATAGTTTCCAAGGTCATTTGGATGTTATTACAAGGTCAATCACTTTTTTTAGCTAAAAAACAATGAAGAATCGTCTGGTCTGTTTCCGAGGTCATTTGGAGGTCACTGATAGACTTTTGTTCGTTATTGAAAATAATACCAAATTTAATATAAAATTAGTTTACAAGGTCATTTCAAGGACAAACGTTTTTGGGAAGCCCACATGCAAAAAAAAACGTTTTGTAAAATTTCCCAAAACAGCAGGAGGTCTGGTCGTTATCAAAAACATAAGAAAAGTTGTAACGACCTGCCGAGACGCAGTGTCTCCGCCGTGAGGGAGTAATTCACCCTTGAATCGGACCCGAGGGCGGCGAAGCCCGGCGAGGAAATTAGCCCGCCATTACCGTTAGAGGAAACGCCGAGGAATTCATAATTCGCGAGCGGATTCATTCGAATTACCTCTAAAGGATTTTCTTCTTCTTCTTCTTCTTCTTCTACCTCTGCCTCCATCACTTCCACGCTCGCCACCCCTCCGCCCCTAAAACAAACAAAGACGTAATGCGCAACTTAGAATTAAGTCGGGAACGTAGATTTTGCGCGCTCCGAGGTTACTTTGAGGTTATGAACCGAAAGACGGTTGTTGTGACTATCTCGTGTTTTCTCGTGCTCGCAGGCGAGCGTAGACAGCAAATCGATGCAAACCATCGCGAGCCAAGGCGCGAGATACTCCGGCGCTAACCTCTCCTCCCCCGAGTCGGCGTATTCGACGGGATATTCCACCGACGGGACGTCACCTGGCGCTCCTCCCGAGTACTACATCAACATCAGGACTGGTAAGTCACTCGATGGCTTCGCGCCATCAATCTTTACGAGTTACCAAACAACCACACCGCAAATTTCAATGATTTTCTTTTGAAACCCTCATCCTGGAAAAACTTCTTGCCTCGCCGCTTCCTACCCTTTCATCCTCTACATCCCTGAGACGTTCTGGCGCATTTTCTCTGTTATGATTTATTACCAATAAACTTTCGCATTTTAGTTCTAATCGGGAAACGTAGGGTACTTCCGGTTAAGATACCAGGATGCGACAATATGGAACATTTTGTATTTTCATGGGCTATTCAACGCCACCAAACCTGATATAAAATTCGTAATAGTTTCCAAGGTAATTTGAAGGTGATTGCAAGGACGAATGATTTTTTAGCTAAAATAATGAGTTTTACAACTATCCCAAACTGGTTATACTATTTGTATTAGTTTTCAAGGTCAATCAATGTCAAACTATTTTATCACTGAAAATAATTACAAATTTTCTGTACTTCTCAACGATACTAAATTTGGCATGAAATTCGTTATAGTTTTCAAGGTCATTTGAAGGTTAGTGCAATGTCAAACTTTTTTCCAATTTTTTTTGGGCTTTTCTGAGATAACAAATTTTCGATATAAGTCATAATTGTTTTCAAGGTCATTTGAAGATTAACGCATGGTCAGACTGATACTCCCGCAAATTTCAATGATTTTCTTTCAAAACCTTCATCCCGAAATAACTTCTTGCCTCGCCGCTGACCCGTTCGCCTTTCGCATCCCCGGATCCCTAATAGAAACGTTCTGGAACATTTCCCCCGTTATGATTTATTACCAATAAACTTTCCCATTTTAGTTATAATCTGCCCGCGCGTAACTTTCCGGCTTTTCGGCGGGAAAAAAGTTGTAAAAACTTTGCCGAGATTTGTACCCTCGGCGCGGGAATTTATCGACGATTGGGCGTTGATAGGTTGCGCGTCGAACCACAAATATAAACTACTTTCCCCCCGGCGTTATGGTTTTATATCGGCGCGCGCTTGGGATGTTCGCAGGCACGCGATATTTCCCGTCCGAGGGCGATAAATGCGCGCCGACGCCGACCGGCAATCACTTAGAGGCCGCGACACGACCGCTGCCGCCCCCGCCGCCGACGAGGAATAATTTATCTCCTGTCGTCCGACCCGCTGCGACGACCGCGAACAACAGCCAGACCCACGCTTCGCAACCTTCGCAGACGTCAGCGGCCGCGAACCAAACGGTACGGGGTTGACTTTTCAGGTTACGATGCTTACGGCCGCTCTAATGGGTTCCAGGGCTTGGGCGCGCAGGAATATGATAACAAACTGGTCCCCGCTAGGATCGTCCCCAACAGATTACTGCAAGCCGAGGTGGTCGTGGTGAACGCCAGCCTGATGTCCCCGAGACAGAGGAACCGAATACGGACGAATCCATGGGTTCCCGGATCGAATCTCAGCCCGTGCAATAGTTCCATGGGGTTGCACCTCAGGAACGATCTGACACCGCGCGCCAGTCTTATGAACAGCCCGTTAGTACCGAGAGGAGATTATCATTAAAGGTCCTTCATCTGTTTTTATCATCCGCAGGGTCCCCACGCGGTATTTGAGCCCAACGGTTCCCTGCAGCCCAATAAATCGCGTCGCGCGTTGCGCCTCCCTCTCGTCTTCGTCGTGCTCCTCGCTCTCGGCGGCCAGCCTCAACTGGGACGCGAATCTCGTGCGAGACGACCCGCCGACAGCGCCGACGCCCCCGTCTTCGGCGCTCATCGCTGCGGCGGTGCGCAGTCCGCGCTTCCACGCCGGGAGCGACGAGGACGACGACTGCACCCTCAACGAGATGATGGGCAAGTACGACGAGAGCTACGTCTACGAGAAGGAGACGGACATACTCAGCGACAGCGACCCCACCGACTGCGAGACGGACATCGACACCGGTCAGGACGGCGGGGACGAGGACGACCCGTTGGAGACCGAGTTCGACTTCATCGACAACGGGTCCTTCCTGGAATTCAACATCAAAGACGAGCGGCTGAACACCGGGCACTGCACCTACTATAACTTCGAGATGCAGAGGAAAACCTCCAGGAAGCGAACGACCCGTCGCTCGAGGAAGGACAGCAACAAGTCGGAGCGGCGTCGACGCTCCACGAGCGCCAAGAAGAGGCACAAGCTCCCGGAGAAGCCGCACATGCCGGAGGGAACGAGGAGCGCCGGAGCCACCCCCATATCGGTCCGAAGGACCAAACACCCCGTGTCCAAGTTAGCCCTGGATGACACCTTCCGACGGAGGTCCAACTCGGTGAGCATTCCGAGGGACCCGGTCCACTTCTTCGACAAGCGCGACAAGGAGGCCGACAAGAAGTACAAGGAGCTCATCGTCGAGGCGGAGCACATCCTCAAGAACATGAAGTCGGCGGTGAGCTGCAACGGGTTGTCTCCGAGGAGGGTGCCGGGGCCGGCGAACAAGCGCGTCGAGCTGCTCAGGACCGAGAACCAACCGGCGGTCGTCAAACCGCCCGAACTGAAGAACATTCCGTCCAGTTTCTCGCCGCGGTTTTCCCCGAAAAGAAATCACATCACCAAGTTCATCAGCAGCAACTCGCCGATCATGATGCGGCGCGAGGAGGTCACCCACAGCCCCGTGCTGTTCCGCAAACCAGGGCAGGAGTCTCCGCTGACCTGTCGGCGCCAGCAGCAACCCAAGACGGACCTCCCGTCGAGGCGCAGCCCCAAATACAGGAAGAAGCAGCTGCTGAAGCAGAACCACGACCGGCACGACAAGGACTGCTTCAGTTCCGACTCCGAGGAGGACGCGGACTGCGCCGGAGGCGGCGAGAAGTTCGCCAACGAGTGCCCGCAAAGCGAGCCGGTCAAGCGGAAGATCTACAGCAATCAGAGCAAGACGGTGGCGTTCAATCTGGCGCGGAACGTCACGACGGCCACTCATACAGGTCAGTTGAACGACGCGAAAGTTTCCAGAGGTGGGAAAAGTTCCCCGAGCTTTCGGAATCCCTGTAACATGTGTTGCCCCATGTCTGACGGCGAATCGATATGGGAGTGTGTTCGCTCGTCGCGCCCTTATTTAATTTCGCTATAATTTCCCGACTCGGGGAAGTTTTGTGTGGCAACGGAGGGGAGCTCCGCGGCTTCCTTCCTAATTGGAAGGATAAAGACCGCCATTAAAGTCAATATTGAAGCGCTGGCATCCTCATTTTTAATCAATACTCTTCGCCTTTCGCTCTCCTCCTTCTAACATACTAAACAGTGACTAGAATAATCGTTGCCACTAATTGTGAGAACTAACCTCAAACCGCAAGCCATAACAATCCATTTGGTGACATTTTAGGGCGCCATCTATAGGGGATAATCTAATAACATGCACAAACAGAAACTTTGTCTGGTACGGCGAAAACCTCTTGAATTTCTAATTGTTTTCGGTTAGGTTAAGTAGATATTGCTTTGATATTTTAACCTAAAAATTTAACCTAAAAGTTGACTAAAATTTAATTGCTTAGCGTGAAGTTGCCAGGAAAACAAGATGTGGTCTGTTTTCACTAAAATTGAGATTGCAAATCCCAACCTAGGGCGCCATCTATAGAGGATAATCTAATAACCTGCACAAACCGAAACATTCCCGGCGAACGGCGAAAACTTCTTAACCTAATTTGTTGTTTGTTGTAGAAATCTCGATGTCAATCGAAGAAACGTGCCGGAAGAGCTGCGAGAGTCTCCGCCAGCAGGTCCTCCTCAACACGATATCTAACCTCAAACGCAGCCTGGAAGACCAATCGGCGTCGCTGAAGCAGGTCTACCGAAGTTCGCAAAACTTGCACACCTAGATTTCCGGCCTCCTTCCAGGAGGTTGATTAATTAACGATGGCAATAATAGACGGCAGTCCTTCGAGGGAAAATCTTAACCTGAAACTAACAGGAACTTATAAGAGGAATTTTAAGCTGAAGCTGAAGATAAAGAATTAGAAGGAGAGGAGAAAGAACGTACGCATCTTTTCTAGTCACACCTAGACTCGTACTAGACATAACTAACTAACTAACTAACTAACTAACTAAACAAGTAGTTGAATTTTTATCGATTTAGGCAACCCATTTAGCCCGAAGATCAGTAAGTAGCACACACAGTCTCCAGTAGCTCCCGACTACTATTCGATAAACTAACGAGCGCATATAAAGCGAAGAGACACGTAGCGGCGAGTAGCGAAACTCCTTGTATGATTGTAATCGACGCAACTAAAACCCTAACCCCACTTAGCGACTACCTAACCTCCATTTTGGTAAGACGTTTATAGCGGACGTAGTTTTTGATAAACCTAGAACGGTTTCGTATAATTGTTATCGACTCACGTAATTACTAGACTAGACGAATCGTTGAATAATTTTTAATGCTTTAGTTAATTCTAGCCCGAATAATTAACCTAGAAGTTGGTTATGTGCGATTCTTATGAGTTCGTTGTGTTCTGCGAGCGCGTAGAAGGTGCGACCGGACGCGCAGGGCGGATAATAATTCGCTTCGATTTTCAGATGGATCACAACCCCGTTCCAAGAATGCCAGCACCCCCTGTATAACAACCCCCACAAGCCTCTAACTCTTCCACAAACGTAACACCATGCAACCGAATATTTCTATAAGAACGATAGTGGTTTTGGCCAACCGGAAGCGGGGAGCTCAAACTATTTTTATACTGATTGATACGAGCAAGCATGAACTAATAAAGGAAGCGGTCGATTTTGAGGTTAAAATTATATATGAGTTCTAGGAATTACAGGCGTCTGTAAACAATTTTTTGTTTAAATCATTTGTTTTGTATCAAAACGTGTTTTCTAATTTTGTTCTAGTGTTTCCTGAGTTTTGAAAAGTTGAATATTACAATTAAGTTGACTGGTTTTAGATTTTAACCTCAAAGTTTACTAAAAATTACAAACCTGAAAAAACGCCAGAGAAAATTTGTGAAAACTCGAACTAACCGAATTGGCTGTAACAATTCCAACTGATTAACTTAAACTTCGATTATATTTGTGTATATAGTATGTATACATGTTGTAAACATGTTTAATATTGTTATGATTGTTTCATATAAAAAGATAATGAAAAAAGAGCTACCAATTAATCTTCCCCGAGGTGAACTTACCATCAAAACAATATAGAAAGTTGTCTGTTCGTTTCATCTCTTTATAAGACTGTAAATTATCCAAGATGTGTACTCCTAACGCCATCTATACGCGTTGACTGCAAGTTTCCACCAATCCTATAGTTCCTCCCCGCAATTGCAGAGGAGGGTGTTGTCGCTGCAACATGTAATCTTTTAAAATTCAGTTTTGTGATTAAAATCTTCCAAAAATTGTAGCCATCACAGGAATCTGTAAACATCTATTATCATTTAATAATAAAGTTGATATTAAAAATCTTATCTGTTTGTCTTACTTCCACAAATGATTGAAAATGCTTGTCAGCTCCATCTGTGCGTGTTGTTCGCAAGTTCCTTCCAGTTTCCTTCCACAGGCTCCGAGGAGGACGCTCTACTTGCAACATGGGGCTTGAATCCATCGCTTCAGTCGACGTCCAATTGGAACTTTTACCGAAACTATATTTCCAAATAATATATTTGATTTATAAAACACGTTTACATTACAGATACTTGGTATGATTACGTCGAACGGAACCGAAACAGCCGGGGCACATAATCGCCAGCATTACCAGTCTTCTTGATTCCATTAGTTTTTACAAATCTCGCCACGCTGCAGCCAACAGAAACGAACCCAACGAACGAAAAACGTCATATTGCACAAGATAACCGAAAATGAAACGAACGCTCAATCACATCAAAGTCAACTTAAACCGTTCGCGGTGTGATCTCGGAAAAATCGGCTTTGTCTCCCAACAATTTTGAAGGTCACTTTCTGAAAGGTTGCGCACGAAAAATCAAAGATACGTCAGGCTCCGCCTCCGCGCCCTCCACATCGCACCGCAGTCATCGTCCATTATTATTAAAGTACAAAAAAATATTCTCTTCTCTGTCGCGCGACATGTTCCGCCATTTGGACAACTGCGATGGAACGTGTCGTTTGTCAAAAATACTCTTGTTCGCTCCCCGTTTCCTTCGGGACTAAAATATACTATGCTCTCGCGTCGCCGCCATCTTGTTTCCTCGTCTCGCCATTCTAGCTCGGTGGGAAGGTGGGGATGATGAGCGACATGTGGCTGCTGTTGAAGGAGTGGTCGAAGTACATGCCGAGCTTGTGCACGCTGGGGGTCATGTGGTCAGGTACCGAGGACACCTCGAGGGTATGACTGATTGCAGGTACGTGTTGGTGCGTGTCGACGCTCGAGTGCGCTCTGGCCGCGTGCAAGATCAGCTGATACTTGTGGTCGAACCACAGGTTGCAGTGTTCGCAGTGCGCGCGCGCCGGCTGCGAATGGTGATAGAGGTTATGCAGTACGAGAGTGTGTCGATAGCGAAACTTCCTAACCTTCGGACATTTTATACAGAACAGCGTCTCAGGGTCACGTCTCCCGACTGAAAAGCGTCTCCCCCCGGATTGCGGGTCTGCCTCCATGGTGGAATGCACTGTCATGTGTCGAATGACCTCTGCCTGAGTCGCGAACGTCATGCTGCAGTACTCGAACTTGCACTGATAGCTGTCGATCACCGGACTTTTATTCTCCTTCCCCTTCCCTTTCCTAGTCTCGTCCGCCGCCTGCCTCGATCGCCTCTGGTCCGATCGATCCGTGTAGCCGTTGCGTTTGTGCATGCTTGAAGTCGCGGGAGATGCGGTGCTCGCGTGCGTCCAGCGGTGCGTCGCCAAGGACGCGTCGTCCTCGAACTCGCACCCGCACGCTGGGCAGACGAAGAGCGGCAGCTCCGGCTCGTCTTCGGCCGCGTCCTCGTCCGGCGTGTGGTGGCCGCCGACATCCCCCGCTTCAAGAAAATCCGACTGCACGCGATGGCTCAGCCGCGACATGTCCTCGGCGCCGCAGCTGCTGTCGCACTCCGGCTCGGAGCCGTCGGACGCCTCCATGTAGTTGAACAGCCGGGCGGCGCCGTGCTGCTTCGGCGCGTGCGGCTTCCACGGCTTGATGTCGGGCGGCGGGCCGTGCAGCAGCCGCTGGCCGTGCAGCAGCGCGGCGGCGGCGAGGTCCTGCGACTTGAGCGACTGCGACGACCTACGACGGAAACCAACTTTACCGAAATGAAACATGACGGCGGCGGAGCGGTGAGGCAACCCCGACTTACCCAAAGCCGCCGCTGGTCACGGTGCTGTTCGCGAAGCTGGTGTTCCGCAGGACGTTGCTCGCCGCCGAGGAGGTGTTGGAACGCCGCTGCTCCATCGGACTGCAACGTAACATAACCTGAATGCGCCAGCCCCACCACAACAACCACAACTTACTGGTGCTCAGCTTGATGCGTGGTCAATTGCTGCTGATCGTCCGCCATGAAGGTGCATTTGCTGCAGGCGCGTTTGTTGTGCACCTTCAAGACGTGTGTGGCCAACCGCTCCGACCGCGCCGCCTTGTAATCGCATAGCCCACAAACGAACGGCTTGAGGTGCGTGTTCATGTGTCGCTTCAGGCACCAATTGTCGACGCCCGACCACGAGCAATAACAGCAGGAGAAGCGCTTCTCCCCCTTCTTCTTGGACGTGCCCCCCTTCGACCCGCTCTTGCCTTTCGCGGGTTCCTGCGCTCTGTTCATATTGGCGAGATTCCTATTGATGTTATTGAAGCTATTCGGTATCGAAATGGGGTTAGACACGCCCGGGGCCGGGTGGTGCTCGTGCTCCCCATTGCTGGAATTATATTTCTGATAGTACGACATCCCTGAGGCGTTCTTCGGCGGATGCCTTCGTATCCTGTTCAGATCATACACGTGCTCGCGATGCATCCGCAGAAAATGCTTCTTCACATGGTCCGCTCGATTGAACTGCTTCTGACAGACGTAGCACTGAAAAGGCTTCTCTTCCCTGTGGATGTTCTCGTGCCGAGTGAACAAATCACGTCTGTCGGTCGCGTAGGGGCAGTAGCTGCAAGTGTACCTCTTGCTGGTGCCGCCGGTTGCGCCCGCGGGCGTGTCGGGAGGTGTCGCCACCGGAGGTTGCCTGTTACTATTCGCGTTCGGATGCGGCGCGTTGCTCGCCGCCGAGAATTCCTCCACCGACGAGCTAGGGTTCTTGTGACACGTGCTCTCCAGGCGGGTCTTCAGCCGCTGCAGGTACCTGGTGACCTCCTGCAGCACGGGATTGTTCTTCAGCAGCGCGTCCGTCGTCTCCTCGGTGTCTATGTTGTGCTGCCGGGTCAGATGCATGCGAACGCATCGCGCCCACGCGCTTTCGTACGGACACTGCGGGCATTGGAAAACTCGGAGGTTCGAATGCGTGCCCAACCAGTGCTCGGCGACGCGCGGCAGATAGCCGACGCAGTCGCATTCCGCGCACCGGAAAAGCTTCTGCGCCGGGTTGTAGCTCGCTATCTTCGACTGCGTCCACGGTATGTGATCCTCGCTGATGATCCACTTGTCCTCGTAGTTGGGATTCGGCTTGTGCTGCTGGAAGGGCGAGGGGAAGCCGTTCTGCATGAGCGCCGCCAGGCCGAACGCGGTGAGGTGCTCCTCGGGCTTGAGCATCGGCGTGTCGATGTCGTAGTCGATGGGGGTGAGCCCCCTGTCCGACGCCGAGGCGTGCGTGCGCTCGCCGGCGCCCAGCTCGGGCAGGCCATCCTCGCCGTAGAGCTTGCGGGTTATCTCCTTGAACATGTCCTCATAGCTGTCGATAGCGTTGCCTGTCATCGGCATTGCCACTTCCATCCTCGGAGCGGACGCGCGATCAGAAGACACTTCGTATTATCTAGCGAACACGGAGAACACATTTTTATAAAGTTGCACATCGATGGTCGTGCTTTGGATCGATTGTGTTTGTGTTATAGGTTAGCATCGATGCACTGTTTGTATATCGATGTGCACAGATAAAATGGTTAGTGTGGTGGGGGAGTGTGGAGTGGGAAGGAGTGTAGCTGATCTAGCAGTCTAGCAGGATGACGTAAATACTTCGGGGATCGAAAACTAGGTGGCGTGCAGTGTACCGCATTGCACAATAAGGATATTTCACAGTTTCACAACATTTCCTGATATCGCATCGCATTGAAATTGTATTACGAGACATTGACGGGCGATCCGCGTCGCTCCGCCTCGAACACAAAAGGAGCTCTGCGGATAAAACTAGCAGCAAACACACAACGGATTCTCGGATGTTTACGGGTCTATTTTCGGTGCGACGGTGCGTCGCAGGAACTACGTCACGAAAGCCGGTCGTACTCACCATTTTCCGGGTCTCTCCAGGACACTGAACGCCGTCGAAGCGCGCCGTGGAAGCGGCGCGGCACTAGGAAGAGGACGCGCACGGCATTTTCGAAAAGTGCCACCTGCAGCCCCAGCCGAGCGTTTGAGATATCTGACCCACCCTATGCAGCGCAGCACCCGCCGCCCGGGGCCAGCCACCCCTCTCCCGACCGGCGTGTCCCTCCCGGTGTGTGTGCGCCCACCCTCGCCCTCGCACGCGCGCGCCTCCCCCCACCCGCCGCGCGCCAGCCGCCCCCGCGCGCCAAGCCGGACGACGCGCCGCGTTCGTCATGGCTTTTCTTCGGCTCGTAACGATTTTCAATCAGACGCCGGGCGCTCCCGCCTCGAGGAAGCGGACGAAGTCGTGTCATAATTCACGCCGACAACGGCGAAGCGACGCAAACAAAACGTCTTCAGGTTAGGTTCTATTCTCAAGGTCATTGCAGGACGTTTGCGAGGCTAAGGTTTTCGGAAGAAAAAAACGCTGCCGCGAGTTGGGTTCTTTCACTTTCGTTATCAATGAGGCCGCCTGGATGCGCGGACGGGTTGGCGTGAGTTATCGACGCGGGGTTTGCCACCCCCGCGGTTTTCCCCAGAGAGGGGACGCGGACGACGGCACGGCCTGGGCGAGGAAGCGCGCGCCGCGGTGAGGGGTCGGGCAGCGCGCGGGGTGTTGCTAGGCAACCGGATATTGCCTGGAAGGGTGAGGACCGGCCTCGGAGTTCGCTGCACGCGTCCACACACGCTCCTCGGCTTGTATGCAGATTTTAATTGCGACGACAAAAATCGTAGTGATTTTTCCTCCGCGCCGACTAGTTCGGCTCCACGGCCGATAGATGTCTCTAGCATCGCATCAGCTCTCGACAGTTCTGGAACAGAACGTCGCGCATCGCGGATCGCGTTGTGCAGGGACGACGCGCGCGAAGATATTGGCGTGTAGAGTTACGAGGAGAGCTGGACGTCAATGGCAGCGCGAGCGGATGTGACCGGAATGCGGTCGGGCGGCGCTGGCGGCGGCGCGGGTCGCGCGTGATCGATCGTCTCGCACGTTCGGCGGCTCTCATTCAAGCGCCGCGATGCATGTGCTCTCGGCGTGCGTGTGCGCGCGCCGCCGCCGCCATGTCATGCGCGCGCGGCGGCCCGTCAGCGCGCCAGAGACGTCGCGGACACGGACCCGCGCCCATCGCCAGCCGAGCGCTCCGCCACCGATGGGTGTAACGCGCGTCGACCAGCCTCGACGGTGAAGGGCGGGACGCGCGCGCGTGTGTGCAGTGCAGCCAGTGCGTGCGTGTGTGTGCGTGTGCGTGTGCGTGCGTGCGTGCCATGCGGAGGGCGACCTGGTGATCACCGCCGGCGCCGGACACACCGACACGCCGACGCCCGCCCGCCGCCCATCAGCGAGTCGCGCCCAGCCGCACCAGGAATGCATGGCTACGCGCCGGGCACGTGCGCCGCGCCGCGTCTTCATGGCCATTGAGAAAGGTACGGCGCTCCAGGCCCGCCGGCCCACCTCCAGCGAGGGGGGATCGATCGGCACGCCGCCATGGCGACAAAAGCGTGCGCGCCGGCCTATTCATTCCGACGAAAGCGCTCGTCGAGCAAGTGCAGCGGCAGCGCTGACCTACATTCGGGACGCCCGCCGCCTCCTGCGTCGTTATTCTTAAGACGTAAATAAACAAAAATGCCGAGCGACGTAAATCGCCGGGAATAAATCGCCGTGCCCCACCAAGTGTCGCCAACAACACCGGATTTACTCCTCCTCCTCCTCCTCCGCCTCCCGCCCCGCGTCCTTGTTTTGACGTTTCTGACATCGAGGTGGCCTTGCACCAGCCGATGCGTTCTTTATGCAACAAGTACCCCGCTCCTGGCGCGCGCGCGCGCGTGTGAGTGTTGCACAACACAAATATAATTATCTAAAACTGGATCGCGCGATCGTGCGCGCCAGTGCAGGCCTCATGACCTGCTTTTCCAGGAGAGCGGCGCGCGTCGCGACGCCTCGCTCGAGCGCGCCTCGACACGCTTCCGGCGGCGTTAAAACTAGAACTAGGTTATGTCGCCGGTCGCTAGATGTCACCGAAATCTGAAAAATGCAAAGCCCGACGTATTAATATTAATATCGGTTGTCGCGTCGGCCCGACCGCTCGGCGCGCGAAGGGAATGGCGCGAACGCGGAGGCGGCGGAAGAGACAAAAGTTCTAAACAAGCGACAAATTGCATTCCGTCGCCCCGCCAGAGGGCACGTCCGCATTCTTCGCGATTTTCCCCTTATTTTTCACTCCCAACCTTCCGGCTCGCAGCGGGGGGAAACTTTCAAGCACGTCAGCTTTTGTTCTTTTGCATACAATCTCCAGAAATCTCCAGAATTCGAAGTTTCCGGCTACGCATCAGACCGGAAACAGTGTGCGTGGTCGGGATAAATATCAAGCGAAATTCGTCGTTTATAGTTTGGATTAAAAGTGATAGGAATTTGGCAAACCGGAAAGCCGGAAAATATAAAATATGAAACTACTCACGTTTTATAGCAAATAAATATTTGGAAAATTGTTAACAGAGTAATTGGTAGAATTTTGAGAAACCGGAAAACCGGAAATAGAAACATCATACACGGAAGTAGGCAGTTTTAATGTAAAAATAGCAAAATAAAATCTAAACTCATAATTGATGGGGTTTTGAAGCGACGGAAACCGGAAAACAAAAAAGGCGGAAATCCGGAAAATTGGAAATTGTACCATAATTTTGTTAAATATGATTGTAAAATTGCTCCAAAAACATGTCATAGGTAGGGTATTCTGAAACCGGAAAATTGAAAAAATAGAGAATTTTAGTAAAAAAAATAACTTCGTTATTCAAAACCGGAAAGCAGTTAAAACAACCCCTAGCCGTCCTAATGTAATAACCTATCATACTAAAACACGTATATAGGTTATGTTCACATTTAAAGTGACATAACCTCAATTTTCGTCTATTCTCCTAGTTTCCATAATTTCTAGCAAAGCAAAGTCGGAAAAACTCGGTAGGCCGGCATTTCCTCGCTATGGAAATCCGTTTATGATATGCACAAACAAATACACAAATATTTTGCCATCGCTCCCCTCGCCCGGCGACGAATAAATGTTGACCTAACCTCGATTTTTGGCTTTCCATCCTTCGGGGCGCGAACACTGTTTTGGTTGTTTAGGGCGGCGGGCGTCCGGGGGATGAATTGTGCTTTTCGGCATTAGGACGCATTAGGACGCGTAATGCCGAAACGGCGCGAAAGTGTCGGGCACCTTAAAACAATATTGATTTTCGCGTCCGCGGGGCAAAAGTGACGCGTCCGCTTCCGAGCGCGAGTTTCGTTGCCGTTTGTGCAATTTATAACGCGCTAATGCGTGCCCGCCGCCGCCGCGGCCGCCAAGGAGTCTTCGCATTCGTTTAATTACGGCGCGCCGCGTTTCTAATTAATTAAATCGCCGAATCGGCATTGCGATGAGCGCTACTCGACGCTAGATGGCGCCGGAAGATTTGCGACGTCTTTGTCCGTTTGCGTGGGATCGGATGGTGAGAGAGATTGTGATTTCGGCTTGCAGATGTCCTGTAGCGTGAGCGAGCGTCTGCCAGAGAACAGAGCCGGCGCCGGTGGCGGCGGCTGCCGTCTGAAGGGCTCGAGCAACACCAGCCTCGCCACGCCGCCGAACTCCAAGGGCGGGCAGCAGGGCGCGGCCTCCGCCGGCGGCGGCAACGGCCCTCTGCGCCAGCGGCCCTGTCGACTCTGCTGGTGCTGCTGTTGCAGTTGTTGGTAAGTCCACTTAAAGTATCATAAATTGCATTGTACTTGAGTCGGTTTTTACTTAAAAAATTTGAAAAACGATTTGCGTAGGTAAGGGAGGGTATTATGGCCCGGCAAAGTAAAAACCGATAAAAACTTGTTAGAAGACGCAATCACACAAATCGTTTGCATTTCCTGCCCTTGTCTGGCGACGAATAAACGTTGACCTAACCTCAATTTTTAGCTTTTCATCCTCCGATGCACAAATCCACGTTTCGAGTTGGTTTTCGCCCAAAAATTAAAATATTAATTTGGGAAAATAACGAAGGGTGTTACTATAGCGACTGCTCACTGTAATTCATCCCCCAATCCTGTTTTCTTCCTTTTTACCACTTGCCCATCTATTTTCGAACAGAAGACCTCAAAATCTAATCATTTATTAACCCACGTCGGCCGAGTCGTTTAACCAATCCACTTTATGCCACTTAATTTTTAACAGCTTTCTGCCGAAGGCGGAAAAATCGGGGGAAACGATTCAATCGTTTCTTACTTCGTGGCGCTCGTTCGTTCCTCTTTAATAACGCCCCCGCCCCCCGCATAAATCGATATTTGCTCAAAAGCGGAAGTTCGATCGCGTATGTACGAGTGTGTGGAAAGCAAGTGTCCAGGAACTGAAAATGAGGTTAAACATACGAATTAACCCTAACCGAAGTTCGAAATGTAGTATTATATCGGTTAAAATGTAGATAGATGTAAGGAGGAGGGAATGGAAATTGTATTTCGGGTTGTATTTTTTTAATGTTCTTTGCATAGGTACGAGTATATCGAAAATAAGTTCTCAGGCGTTGAAAAATGAGGTTAAATGCGTTTGAAGCGTAGAATATAGGTTAGAATGTAGATAGGTGGCGGTGGTGTAGCGCGGATAGGTTTACATTTAGGTAGGCCACCAATTTAGCGTTATAGCTTGACAAACATCACAGGGAAAATATTACGCGCCGTCGTGACCGAGCAGAGCCGGATTAAGGCATGAAAATAGCATTTCGAATCGAACCTTTTTTCTTTTTGTTTGTTCGTTTGACACAATATTCGTAAAATCTAAACTTTTACAGAGATTTGTGCCTGGCGTATTGGAGAACGCCTCGAAACACCTCAGAATCTGTTAGAAGTTTGAAGCGACTTATCAAGTCGTTTTGCAGGACAATTTTAGGTTAGGTTTGTGCTGAAAACTTGCTCTCCAGAGCGCCCTCTAACGTCCATAGTGTGAACAAATCGCGATGCGACACATTGCCAAACCTCTCAATATATATCGTCCGTGGACTCTAACCTCAAAACTAACCTCACTTTAATCCCCAAATATTTTCTCCACTGATACCAGTCCCGCACGGTTAACCCACTTAGAATTCCATGTGATTAGGTCACGATTTTATCGCGGGAGCAACTCGAACCTCTGCAAAAGCCTCACCGACCCCGAAACATCTGAGAAAAACTGTGAACCGGATTGGCGAGGCGCGTATTGGAAGGAACCTTGTTGGTCGCATGTGCCGCACGTATTTCGAAAGGTCCCAGTCCTGGTGCATCGACGGCGAGAACGTGTTCGAAAATCTCGCAGCCTCCGGATCGGTTTACTTTCCGCGCTAATATTTACGTTATCTCTCAACGAGTCGGCGTTGCTGCTTTTGCGCTCCTTTCGCACTCTCGCTCCGCGCGCTTCATAACCTCAAAACCACGGGACGCCGCGAAAAGAAAACCTAACCGGAAAATACTTACGTATAAACAACATTTTAAACATTTATTGCGCAATATATTGACGGGTGCTCGCTGGCTTCACAAATGATTGAACGATATTTATACTTGTATATTGCGCACAGGATTTATTGACGGTTGCGTAATATATTGCGCAATAATGTCTCGCTCGAGGAGAAACTAACGACTGCGACAATTTATGATTTTTGTGGGGTTTGTTGAGATGACGGTAATCAACAAATCATCAAATATATTAATAGGGCAGGGCGAAAGTTACTAGAAAAATTACCAAAAATCCCTAACCTCGATTATTTAAGTAATCAAAACATAATTATATGCGGTGGTCATTGGAATATGTATTGCACAATAATATTGAACAATATATTGACGGGTGCTAATTGCAAGTGAACAATTTATTGAAGGTTGCACAATATATTGCGCAATTGTGGGCTTTAGCTACTTTGACGGAAAACAGCATAATAAATAAATTACTAGGTCGCTGTGAAAGTCACTAGAAAATCACTAAAGCAAAACACCGAAAATCTCTCGTGAATGCGGCAAAGGATCAAAGCGTAATTATGCGCGCTCGTCGTTTGTTATCGGGGAAAACTGTGGCCAGTCCGTCCGTCCATCACGCGGTCTGATCATGCGTCGAGCGCGTCGCCGCCGCCGCCGCCGCCGCGACGGCGGAGAAAGCACGCGAGCTTTTGCCGCGGCGCCAGTCGCGGCTCGAGTTCGCCACGCGTCGCCACCTTCGCATCGGCTCGATGATGAAATACCTCCTCAGGAAGATCAAGCAGCGGTGAGGCGCCGCGACGCGTTGCCGCCGCACCCCGCACATCGTCGAAGGCGAAGCGTTTCCGGGCGGAAGTGACAGGCAGCTAATTGGTCGTTTCTCGTGTGATTGCAGTTCGACTCCGGGCAAGGGCGGCGACGAGAACGGGCCGACGAAGAACTCGGAGCCCTCCGTCGACGGCGATCCACCGTGAGTGTTGCGCGCTCTTCGGGCGTTCGCGTCGGTTGGGTTGCTCGCGCTCGCTTGGCTCGGTTTTCGAGGTTATTCGGCTCTCGCCATTTCCCGACCGCGGGCACGCAGTCGACGCGATGAAACATTCACGCGTCGATCGATATGGCGAAAGATGATAACGCCTCGTCGCCAATCTATTTCCCATTCGAGTCGATCGGACGCGGACGATTCGCCGAATAGCCCGAGCGCGCCGAACGGGTTGCCTACAGCGGACGTCTGTATTCACTACTTGCTTGCTTTTTCCTCGCCGCTGTTGCAGGCCGTCACTGGAGGAGATCCGAAGTTGGGGCCGGTCGTTCGATAAACTGATGCGAAGTTCTGGTAACTATCAAACTGCTCTTCGCTTTGAAAGGTTCGTTATATGTATGTGCCTCTGCTTGTAGCCGGGAGGAAGGTGTTTCGGGAGTTCCTCAAGTGCGAATACTCGGAGGAGAACATCCTGTTCTGGCTGGCGTGCGAGGAGCTCAAGAAAGAAACCGGGCCGGAGGCTATCGAGGAGAAGGCGCGGGTCATCTACGAGGATTTTATCTCGATCTTATCGCCGCGCGAGGTAAGCCGTCTCTCTGATGCCATGTGTTGACCTTGAACACACCATACCTTCTGTATGAAAGAGTGAGACGGGTAGAGAAGCGGGTCTGTCAATATTTGACCAATGAGAAGGGGCGGTTTCAAATTTGCGACTGCTGCTCCAGCTAGCGGAACGTTTTGCAAGTTTGGTACTTTCCCCTTCCTTCTTACGTCAGCGCATACGTATGACAACACGTCGGTGCTGGGGGGACAGAAGGAGAAGGAGGCATGCTTGTCGTCTCTCAAAAATCTCTTACGTGCGACGCTCTAAGTCTCGGCGTGCGCTGTTCCAGGTGTCTTTGGATTCGCGAGTGCGAGAAATCGTCAACCGCAACATGGTGGAGCCGACGCCGGGCACGTTCGACGAGGCCCAGCTGCAGATCTACACGCTGATGCATCGCGACAGCTACCCGCGCTTCGTGAACTCGGCGATGTTCAAGTCGCTGGCGCAGCAAGGCGGCGGCGACGCGCCCGACAACGCGCCCATGCTCCTCGACAACGACGGCCCGCACGGCTAACCAGTGCTCTCTCTCTCTCTCTGCTCCAGCGAAAACCAATTGCAACCGTTTCAAAAACAATCGGCCGCGCACCACGACGCGGCGCACGACACACACCACCTCTCTCTCTCTCTCGCTCGTACGACACGCAAAACGTTAACGAAAAGTCTAAAAGACCGTGCGAGGTACACAGCTAATTCAATTGTTTTCTGGACGCCAGCGGCCTAAGGAGAGACCCCACGAACCGCACGAGGAACGACGACCTAACTGAAACGACAGAGAGCGCGCGCGCGTTCGCTTCTGCTCCGCGGGAGGTTGCTGCAATACGATGACGCGAAAACGCACAAAACGCACACCACATGGACGGCACTCGGGACTCCCTCTCTCTCTCTCTCGCGCACCCTCTCACTCTATCTCCGCGACTAGACAATAACAATCCGCGCCGGATGGCGGACATCATCGGCGGCGACGCGGCGGCGACGATCTTCCGCGTCCCGGGGCCGGATTGGAAGCAATAGCGCAACGCCACACACACACACACACACACGAAGATTCCGCCATGTGATGTTTTCTAATATTCGATTGTCGAACGGAACAATCGAGCAGCCGGACGCGATGCGAGAGACTCTAGATCGATCCGAATCAAACATTCGACGCGCACTTCGGCCCGAGTGCGATCGTGCGCGATCGCGAACAATTGAATCTAGTCTTGTCTAGTGTACAACTAATCGTAAGTATTGTAATGTAGTCTCAAAGTGAAAACAAACAAAAAAAAAATTATGAAATCTCAAGCGTACCGCGTACGCATCTCAACGTCTCTCTCAGAACGCACGCACGAAGCTCCGCAGGACGGCGATGAACGTACGATCCGCAAGTGAACAAAAACCGTAGCGTCTAAGTAATGTACCTCTTCGCCGTGCGCAAGATGGCGGCCAGCGCGCCGGCGGCCGTCGCGCGCCTCTCATTTTGGATGTGTAACGTGTAACGTAAACGTAGCGAAAACAAGCAAAGCAAAAAAAAACGTCGGTATACTAAATCGAGCGCATATCCGCACCCGGCCCCCCCACCGCGGGGCCTAGACCAAGAATGTTACAGAATTTAAGCGAGATGCGTTTCAGCGCGACAGCAACCGATCATACACGAGCGAATGTCGCGCGTGGCGCGCGTCACGAGTGCATCATCGCGTCATCTCTCACCGGGCCCCCCTCCTCCCGCCCCCCCGACACACGGACACATTCCTCTGCTCCCTTTTGTCCGGCGCCACTCGAGACCTTCCGCGTCCTCCTTCTCGCGCACCCTGGACACCTCTCCGAACGCCTTTTGTTCGTCCGCGGCGCGCGCGCGCGCTTAATTATCCCGCGCGGCCGCACCACCTTCCCCCCTGCCGCCATCCGCCGACTCAAACAATATGATAACGATGTGATATATGATACATTTTGGCGGTGGCGGCGCGACCATGCCGAATCTAAGTCTGTCTCTCTCTCTCTCTCTCTTTCTCTCCGCATCACTGTCCGCCTTTCTTACGACCTCCCGCCCCCTCCTTCGTCCCGCGACACCGTTTGCACCTTTACCGCATTTCGAAGGTAATCTAAGCGATGCATTTGTTGATGAGCGTTGTTTTGTCCTCCCACCCCGAACTCCTCGAACACCAATCTTTTGACTCTTTCTCCCCTTTCGTTCGGATTCTTCCAGTCCCTAGCGAGATATGATCTTCTCTCTTTCGTTGGTTATGTTTAGTGCAGTAATAATAATCGACACTGTGAATTAATATAAAAATAAATATGAAATACATGCAGTTTTGCGACATATTATTGGAACATTGTAACAGTTTCTTTTTGGCTGGGAGTGTACGTTTCTGATTGCGTTTTAATTGGTTTTATTTTTTGTTCAGATCCAAGATTTCCGGTGGTTTTTTGTCAGGTTTCCAGTGGACTTTATTGCTCGTGCACGTTTTGATCGATTCTGTCGATTTATTGGTAAATATGCAGATTTTATGTTGGCCGCAATTGTTGTTTTATGTTTGGTTATTTTTAGGCACTGGTTAAAATTGGTTTGCCGCATGCATTCATATGGGATATTATGTCGGAAGGAAGTTTTTGCAGATTCTTCACGATTTATTAACATTTGAAGTGAATTTGTTAAACTCTTATGCTGAGATCAAGAATTAAAAGAATTCTGCCATTTTGGTGAGGTCTCAACTGGATTCTTTTCAGTTTATGGACAATTTATGAGTAATTATTCAGTGTTAATGACAAGTATACACATTTTTTGTTTCTTTTTAGGTTATTTTATGGTTTATCGACCATTTCTAGTGATAATATCCTCAAAAAGTTATAAAGAAACATTTAGAAGTGAAAGAAGGAAGTTTTTCAGAGTTCTAGACATTCAGTTCGAAATAACAATTAAAGATGGCATTAAATAGAAGAAACTCGTCGCAGAAGAGAGAGGACTATCGCTTAAGTGAGCTTTTATTGATAATTATTCCATTTTATGATATAAACTTATAAACAATTTATAAAAACCTCTCAGACGACGAAGAAAGTTTTCGAAGGTTCATGACAGGTTATTACACGAAACAATCACAGATGGCGCACAAGACAAAAGGAATGCTAACGCAAAAGGTTGTTTCGAAACTTCAAGACTTCTTCAAGATCCTTTACAAAATAATCTGATTAGAAAAGTGACCAGATGACAATTGCAAATGCACTTTGATTCTTTTTACATTATTTTATGCCTTATCTGTCATTTCAAGTGATAGAAACTTTTAAAAGACATCTAGAAGGATTCCAAACGTTTAGTTCACAACAACAATAAAAGATGGCGTTGGAAATAGAAGAAACTCATTGCAGAAGACACAAACTATCGCCGAAATGAGCTTTTATTGATAATTATTCTATTTTATGATATTCTGGTTTTCTCTTGGCAATATCGAGGTAATACGAGCCTTTTATTACCTTTAAACAACTCATAAAAACCTGTAAAACATCGGAGCAAGTTTACGAAGGTTCTTGACACGTTGTTTGGAGAAACAATCACAGATGGCGCACAAAATAGAAAAGAATACTAACTACCAACAACTATTCGTTAGAAATAATCAAACCAAAGTAAAAGATAAAGTAGAATAGCCAATTGAAAGGTAACTGGAGTTTCAAATATATAAAACGAAAGATGCGAACGTTGATTCGAAGACTTCCAAGGTGTACCCTCTGGTGAAAAATCTCCTTACGCATTTCCGGCAAAATCGAGTCGTGCATATTTGCTGGGTATTGTCCGCCGCGCAAATTCCCAAACGTAAATCCCGAATAATCCGTTTTTAATGCGGCGTTTTTGCGTTCGCATGCGAAACGTGCCATTAAACGTTTTTACCTCGCGCGCAGGCGATGATCAAATTACGGCCGAGTGACTCACAGGACAAACAAGCGCGGACCGTCCGCACGTAGCCAAACATCCTCGGAAGCATGGCGTGTACTGCGAAACGTCGCCAGTCTAGGTGCGTGAACAAACGACGGATAGATAGACGATAATTAAACATTCGAATGGGAGACGCTAATGCCAAGTTGTCGTGTTTGACTGCGGTTTGAGCGCGCGGAAAAAATCGCGACGAGTTATAAATTCCGCGCGCGATCGCGATTTGCACAGACGCTTCCGAGCAATCACTGCGCTGCGGCATTGCGTGAAGATATCGATCGAGATGCAGTATCTGGGGCTGGTGTTCATAGGGTTTTTAACTTTCGTGGTTGCTGTGCCGGCCGATTGTGAGTAGTTTTCGTGGAAAATTGTAAATGGTTTTGTTCTAATCATGGTTTTTGTGGTTGCAGACAAAAGCACAGATTCGATAGTCTTCCTGGACGTCGACGATCTGGACGATGCTGTAAGGAACACACGGAACGCTCAGAAGAAAGGAGATTCTGGCGCTAGTGCCGCACTGACCGTCAAAAGCGCAGCCAAATATGGCGGTCTGACGGGAGCATACAGCAGCGGATATGGCCAAGGCCAAGGGGGCGGCTTTAGCAGTATTGGAGGAGGTGGCTTCCACGGAGCTCCCCCAGGATTCAACGGAGGTCATGGACACGGCCATCACCACGGCCACGGCCACTCGCACGGTTATCCCGGCGGCGTGAACGGCGGCGGCCACGGTCTCGGGGGAGGCGGCGGAGGTGGTTTCGGCGGTGGGTACGGCGGAGGATTCGGCGGCGGCCAGGGAGGTGGCGGCGGATTCGGCGGCGGCTTCGGAGGAGGTTTCGGCGGCGGTAAGGGCCAAGGCGGCGGGTTCGGCGGTGGTCAAGGGGGCGGCTTCGGAGGAGGGCAAAACGGCTACCCGGGATTCGGCGGACACGCCGGACGCTACCCGGCTCGGCCAGGTTTCGGCCTCGGAGGCGGCTCTGGGTCCGCGTCCGGCACCGGAGGCTTCTCGGAATCCAGCGCCACGGCCAACACGCAGAACTTCAATCAGGGCGGCTTATCCGGCTCGTCCTCCTCGGCGAGCGCCCACAGCGTGAGCTCCGGCGGCGGAGGCTTCAGCGGCGGCGGCTTCGGAGGGCGGCCTGGCGGCGCGGCGACGTCCAACGCGGTCGCCAACGCCGTCGGATGAGCGCGTCATTAAACAACGAACAAATATTGACGTGCACATTATTACGTGTTTATGACCTTGAACTCTCCTAAGCTAAACACTGCGAAGCAATCGCAAATAAATCGGCGTTTTTCGTAATTTATTCTTGTTTGGCGACGCATTAACGCCGACTGCGGGCAAACAACAAGGCGCGCGATTTAATTTCTGTTTTATAACATCGTGGTGCTCTCCTCGTCCAGGACATTCCCACTCCTCCGGAAACTAAGCTTCGGACTGTGCACATCGCGAGCTTTCTTCTCTGCGTCGAGACAATTCAAACTTTTATTACCTCGCTGCCCAGCTAGGATGTGCTGTATCAAGAAAACGAACGCGTTCTTAATATTAAAGTCGTTCTTAGCCGAGGTGTCGAACCAGGCGTGAATTCCTTGCTTGGAACAGTAATCGTCCAACTCGCACATGTCGAAGGACAAGTCATCGGCGTCGCACTGAAACGCAAACGTTTAAGAGTTCGGCAATTTCGGCTCCCAAAACGATCAACCTTATTAGCCAGCAGTAAACACGGAACGCGTCCGTGTTTGGTCTGTTTATACCGAGCATCCAGATTCTTCTTGTATCTACGAATCGAGGCGAAGCTCTGCTCGTCGTTGATGTCGAAGACGATCATCGCTCCGATCGCGCCGGAAACGCACGTAGGGGACATGATCGCTGTGCTAATGTCTCCTACGGCTCAATATTTAATAAACGCAGCTAATAATTGGGCAAATTGCGAGGTGATATTACCAGATACTTCGAAAACGTGCACGCAAAACTCCTTATTGTTCCGGAACGTCATTAACTTGGTCTCGTAGCCCGTGGGTCGTACGCCCTGCTCGGATTCGAACGTTCCGTGGATGAAGCGCCGAATTATCGAGGATTTGCCGACGGAGTCATCGCCGGCGACGATGATTTTGAGGTCCACGTCGCCGGATTTCGTATTAATCCACTGAAACAGGTAAAAAAACAAACAAATGAATCGCGCGGGTTGCGTGCACGTTGGGTTGCCTAGGTTAAATAACTGCGTTGTACTTTACCGACTTCAGATGTTTCACCAGCACGTATCGCATTCTCTTGAGATTTACGTTTAAACTGTCCGCAGTCCTCGTTGTCCTGTTGCCATCCTGCAAGGTTTCTTCCAAGTCCATCACGTCCTCTAGGACTAACGTCTCGGCATCACAACTTTTCTCGCTTTTGTCGCTGCCTTCTCCGAGAAAAGACTCGTTGTCCTTGTGACTTGTCACCGGCTCTAAATCAAGCGACTTTGTGAATTGTTCGCCTGATAAATTCCAGTACGCAGTCTCTGGACTGGGCGCATCTTCGTTGATAATGTACCAATTGCTTCTCGGGTGGTTGGTGGGCCAGAGGAGGCTCTTCAACTTCTTGATTCGCGTGGGCTTGCGTACAGTGTCGAGACGCTGGTCCTCTCCGAGATACTCGCCGCAGTCGAGATAAGCGACTTCGTTCGTGTGCGCGCACGGGCTGCGGTTGTGCGAGTAGGTCTCGGTTAAGATGTCGTAACTTGCCGACGCTTCCATTGAGCTTGCTCCAATTGCCAGCGCGCAATCGATTGACGTTGACGTTTCTGGCGGAGACCGGTGACTGAAGTCTTGATGTTCGCGGCGGGCGCATTTATAGTTCCACGGAATTAGCCAAGCATCTAATCAATTTCGTGAGCGATAAGTCAACTCGGTGAGACATTCGGCGAGGAATTTAATTATGACGAATATATTGATTCGGTGTGTAATTAGTTTGAAATCGTGAGGAAGTCAATCAGGACTTATCGGCATGTTTCACGAACAGCGGCGAGGATTATCTGAAGGTTCATAAACTAAATTAAATCGGCTGTTGATCAAAACATAATTCATGACGACTCGAAGTGCGAGCGTGGGACGCCGAGCACCGACTGCGTGTTGCGCCCTCCGACGCGAAGCCTTTTATACTGCAGGTCGGTGGTTGGGAGTATGACGTCACAGGGATTTCGTACCGTCCGGGAACATCTGATTCAATGTAATCTAGCAACGGCGCCAGCATCGTCTTGTGTTTTCGAAAACCATCTATCTTAGTTCTCCAAACAAACGTTACAGATAATTGTACATAAAATATCGACAAACGAGCAATATGCGATAGAACAGACAGAACCCAGACCAGGTCATCGCCCACTTTCATGTAAACGTAAAGTTATAATAAACGGCGCTGTACAGCAGCTGGAAACTTAGAAATAATTCGAAGAAACTGGCTAACATTACAATATTATCGATATGCGTGCCTTCTGAATATCGACCGTCGAACAAAACAGAACAGTGAAAAAATAATAGTCATTGATGGACAAATCAATTTCGCTTTTCTGACTATAACGTTTCAATCACAAAACTAAACGTCCATGTTGGCGAATTGATAACTTGAAAATGAAATCGTTGCGCATTACAAAACAACCGAATCTTATCCTTACAGCAGCGAATTACAACTTTTAGAACGCTTCTGGTTTCCAGACCCCAAAGACATTGAAAATTGAGAAAACCGTAGAAAATTCGGACAGAACCAACGAAGAAAATTACAAAGTTACAATTACAGTCGTTTAAATAGTATCAATATCAATTCACAAATGCTTGGCTTAAGAAACGCGCTCATCAGAAAGATAGAAAGAGACTCAAAAGAGAATAATCGCCTCTTAAGTCATCTTCCTCGATCGTCCCCAATCGCAAATCGGTTCCTTAAATCCGTACTTTATTCAATTATCATATTATCATTATCATTGCATCATCGCATTGCATTGCGTCTTCAATATTTCTCATATTTCGTTATCTAAAATCCTTATACGTTACGTCTTCTGTTATCGTAAATGTAATATGTATATTATATGCATTATAAAACAACCTAATAAAGTCCTCGTCTTCGTAATTACAATTACATCATACTTATATATATATATATATTTATATATATCCATAATTTAAATTAAGCTAACCGTATCGTTATTACAAGATGTTTGTTTACAAGATAATTGTGTTAAGATTCAGTTCGATGCACTGCTTTCACATTCGCAAAGCAATCCGCCATCTTGGATCTGCGCGATGCGAATTGCGTCAATCACTCGCAATCGATAAAGAGATTTACATAGAAAATGATCACAAAAAAAAAAGTCGCGTCCTTGTTTTCGACCGCGTGCATCATAAAACGTATAATTAAGTGTAAGTATAATGGGGGCCCCACCGCGCGGTCAATAATATTGGCAATAATTTTCGGATTGACAACGTCGATCTCGCGTCATAAATTAGTTTACACTATCTGTATACAGTTGCACGATATCGTTCAATATTTTGTGATTGACAGTGGCACTGATTGAGAAAACTGCCATGCCGGGTGATTGAACAAAAATATTGATGAATATTAAAAATGGTCGTATAATATTAATTTTACAATAATATGCATCGAATAAGGTGTAGAAAATTAGTATAGGCAATAATTATGATTGAACAATAGCATTAATCGTTATTTGGTGGATGATAGTAATATTGATGCTCGGTTATTCATCGTATGGGATCGATCAAGTGTCAATATTTAGCTGATGGAACAATAATATTGATCGTTATTTCATTGCATGTCGGATGATTGAACAATATTATTGAGCGATGTTCTGTGGGTGACAGTAATTTTTATAAATATCGATCGTATGGGGGTTGATTGAGGGTCAATATGCAGATCATTGAACAATAATATTGATCATTATTTCATCGTATGAAGGGTGACTGAATATTGACAAATATTGATGACTATTCATTAAGAACGGTGGTATAATTATCAATTTTACAATAAAACTAATCAAAGAAGGCGTAGAAAATTAGTAGTCAATATTTATGATTGAACAATAGTATTGATCGTTATTTGGTGGATGATAATAAAATTGATACTCGATTATCCATCCTATGGGGTCGATTAAGTGTCAATAATTATTTGATTGAACAATAGTATTTATCGATATTCGGTGCATGACAGTAATTTTGATAAATATCGATCGTGTGTGGTCGATTGGGCGTCAATATTTATATGATTGAACAATAGTATTGATCGATATTCGTTGCATGACAGTAATTTTGATAAATATCGATCGTATGTAGTCGATTGTGCGTCAACATTTATATGATTGAACAATAGTATTGATCATTGTTTCGTGCACGATTGAGAAAATGGGTGTCATGTCTGTTTCAAACTGGATTGTACGATAATATTGTCGATATTCACCGAGGAAATTAGTACACAGTCGATATTTACATGATTGAACAATAATATTGATCCAATATCTTATGCATGATTTTCAAAGGGGCACAATCGTGCCGGATGAAAGTCCGCTGTCAATATGTCGTCAAAGATCAATAACGTTGACGATACCATCGACCGCGCGTGGGCCCGATAAGAATCCCACTAGAGTCGCAAACAAAGGGCAGTCTCGAGCTTCGTCCAATGTCGTCATTTTGATCATAACTTCCGAACGTAACCGTAGCGCAAACGGATAAATAACCGGCGCGCCCTACGCGCGTCTGGCTTGCATTTTAGAACATTCTTCCTTGAGCAATATTCGCAACTTATACAATATGCTATTCCTACTTGCATTTTGTTCGGCGATCGACCGCGATGCATCGCGACCCGTCGATCGATGCAAATAAACTGAAAGCCGTTCGTCGTTTCGCGCCTCGTTTGTTTGCTTCCGCTCGAAGCGCTTCGGATTACTTTGATTGCACATGATTCCTGCGTCGCGCCTTCAATGATGAGATCATGATATTTCGTATGTTTTTGTAGGTCACCTTCAAGCAAGTCATCGCTCCGACAGAGGGGAGGGATGGGGGACAAGCAACACAACCTCGAAACTTCTTTGGTTTTGATTGGGCGTCGAGCGTCGATGGCGGAAATGACGAGCCAATAAGGTGGCCTAACAGAGCGAGTTGTCGCACCAACGTCGCAGGCGCGCACGCGCGAGCTACATAGAGATATATATTTAACGCATTTAAGTACCGCATTGAATTCAGAGTGAAAACAGAGGTAGAAATTTGTTATTTCTTTTTCTTTAATTGCGAACGCCTGCGATTGCCGAAGAACGCCGATATCAGCACGCGGTTTCACTATCAATATTGCCTCGCGCAAAGAGAGATTGTCATTCGTGGCCGTTCGCGACCGAGCGCATTTCGGTCACAAGCAAAGTTCAAAGTCGTAAAATGCGCCGAAATCCGAGATGAATCATGGTCGGCTCGCGCGGATCGTGGCCGCGGTCGAGCCGTAGACGCGGGCGGGAGGGGGGCCGAGCGCTCTAACTTTAAGGTGAATGAATTAATTTACGTTTCCGGAGCCGAGTCGTGGGCGGGCGGGCGCGCGCGTCCGTTCGCTAGCAGGTGGTCTCCAGGATGGGGCAGCGGCAGGCGCTGACGCACGTCGAGACGCCGCCGTTGCACGCCGGCAGCGAGTGCGTCGCGGCGGGGGCGGGCTTGGGGTGGTGCGCGC
>JARRAA010015113.1:0-14638 GCA_030557295.1 Ecitodaemon sp. MM-2014 | reverse complement strand
CCACAATCTTTTATTAAAATATAATATTTTTCGTTATAATTGGTTGCCTATAGTATTAATGCATCGGCATAACCGACTTAACGCGCTTCGCGCTACATTAGCTTCGGTCACGTTTATGCCGACTGTGCCTACTTGCTTCGTCGCTTTCGTGCCTCTGTTATGTGTTTAAATATGCCACTCACCTGTTATGTAGTTGGTGACTTTGAAATATATTCGTTAAAAATTTCGACATTATATATGATATAGTTTTCGATTTATTGAATTTTGGGCATAAAATGTCGATTTTTGCCCACTGTGCGCCATCGGCATCATCGTGTCATTGCAAATCCGTATAATTCACGCGCGCGAGCAATAAAAACATGCCGGGGCTGCGCGCGACAAGCAAGCGTTTGTCGCAGCGGCGCTCGGCTAATTATTCCGGCGTCAATCGCCCGAAACACGTCACCGAGGCGCGTACTTGTGTGAACTTAGCCATATATTTAGAGCAATTTATTGCTTTTATGTAAAATTAACATGGAAAATAGTTCAACACGCAACACAGATAATTCATCAGTTACTGATGTGTGCATGTGCTACGTCTAATCAGCTTTCGATTGAGACTAAGCACGATCCCCTACTATCCCCGGCGCATCAGCGCCGCGTCGAAATTGCAGAACTTCGACGGGCGCCCCGACGCGTCGCGCGCCGAGCTGAACAAAAATTAAAAGCGATCGGCCGCAATTTGCGTCACGCGGCGCGCGCGCGCGCCTGAACGTTATCATATTCAATTGACCACCCCGGACGACGCGATGACCGGTGCAAAGTTAGCAACGCTCACCAAAGGGCTCGGTTTAGGTCCCATAAGAAATACATGGGGATAAATTAATTTGCCCATAAAAATAATTGATGCGTACTTTACACGTACTTTACACCACTGAATAGAGAATTTATTCATCATTCGAATGGTGTGGATATCATTATAATACATAGCGCGCAACTACTTCAAATCGGAGTTTAATTATATTAAGAATTTCAATAATTAAAAAATTGAAATCCTATAAAACACCTCAAGTTTGGTATCAAAAGATAGAAAATTTTGATGATCCCCATGTCCCATAAGAATATGGGACCTAAACCGAGCCTTTTGGTGAGCGTTGCTAACTTTGCACCGGTCCGAAATCCTTATACACAAATTTTTTATTATTCACGAAAGTCGTAATCGACGAATGTCCTTCCTAGCATGTGAAACAACTAAACATACTAGTTAATGCATTATCGCTTCGCGCAACAATTCATAAACAGACATCCGGACTGCCAAGTAACTCTCCGGACAATTCTCCTTAATTTTAAGTGCTTTTCGCGCAGCAAACACTCCGGTTCGCCGGTTCGAACGATTATAATTGTTCGCGACCGCGTCGCGGAGGAAATGCGCCCATGAGCCCGTCGCGGCCTAGGTGTCGGTGCCGCGCGCCATATGACCGTAATATATACGCATAATAAATTTTATTAACGCAATAAACAGATTTATCGGCAAACAAAACGAGCGCGCGTCTGGCGCGCCGCGCCGTAATCGAAGCAGACGATTGAATCCGCGTCGACGGCCGATGCGCGTAATAATAAATTTCGTGATTCATCTCGACACGTGAATATTCAATATTTTTGCGCGAATATGCGTTTTTGTTTGCACGCGACAAGGAGACAATAAAAGTCGTTTGTTTTCAATGGTGGAAGACACAGCGCGATCTCAAAGAGTCTCCCAGCCGGTCGTTTAAAACATCTTTAGTAAAATAACAAATTTATGATGATTTAAAAATTATTTTTGGGTAAACGTAGTACTTACGGGCCCGTAAAACCTGTAATTTTAATATTTAGGAACGAATTTTGCCTCGAAAGTAACCAATATTGTCTTAAAATGTAAGAAACGTTAACGTTTCCCAACACCCCGCCTCGAAATTTGTTATCGCTGATTATTTAAGCCTCGATTAGCATTTTAAGCTTCCACAACACGAAATATCAATGTTTTCGATCTGGTTGCGCCCCAAGGTGGTAATTTTCTGCTCGCACCTTGACTCCGCAGGAAGGAAACGGATTTCACGTTTCTTTCTGCCTTTTTGCTGTTCGCCTCGTTCTCTTTTTCAGCCGTCGCCCCAAAAATTTTTACGTCCCGCTGGCGTTAGCCGGTGCCGAAGCACCCGACACAAAAAAATTCACATCGTTCCGAAAGTTTTAATGCTCGTAATTAAATTATAACTATTATGCATGGGCGGATTGCGCGATAATTATAAGTCATAAAATCGCTCTCTCGACTTCACGACTCGGCTGCTCACTTAACTTCGACTTATTACGCGTTATTGCCCGTCGTTTGTTATCGCGCGCGTAAAATAAAAACGGAATTACACGCTCGAAATTATGATTTGAAAAAATCTTGTTAGGAACTTAAACAATTAACATTCGGGCATGTGGAAATTTGTCGTCGCGTTTGTACAAGAAATTAACGCTTCCAGGAAGCGCTTGCCCAAGCCTCGGGCTCGCGGGGCACTGGGAAGCGAGCGAGAATTTCGTGGTTTTACCGAGAAGTCGTAAAAATTAAAACCGAAATCGTGGAAAACGAAAAAATCCCGCGCATAATAAAAACGACGCTCTTGCGACATTGTCGGTTGCAATGTATGAACGTGGGTAATAGAATTTAATATCGCGCCATGTTTTATTAATATTTTCACTTAATTTACACGTGCGTACACGTGTGGCGCGCGGCGCGAGCGAGACGCGCTTTTACGAGCGCGTTGCACCTCGTAAAAAGATAAATCGCGAAACCGGAAACGTTTTGAAAGTCAACGCGACGACGCCGTTTTGTTTCGCCCCGCGCGTTCCGGCGAAGTTCATGGCGACGCAAAACGCGCGCCGGCGCACGCGTCGGATTCCGCATTGCGAGCGCATCAGCATTTTCGTTCGAACAATTATCGCAACAATGCGACGCGATTTTCCACCTGGAAGCGCCGCGCCGATGCAAGATGGCGCGCACCGTGCCGCCGATTTAATAGCGCCTCTCGCATTCGCGCAGCACAATGGAATAGTTTAATTAATTTGAGGCGGGCGTCGCGCGCGCGCTGCGTCAAATTCATAAATTCGTTCGCAATTTCCGAATTAAAATGACAAAGGCGCGTTTAACGGTCTGCGACCGCCGTTTTGGGCCTAGGCGGCGCGCGCCGCGCGCTTAAATCGTCGGCGCAACGGTTTATTGCGAGTTAATTGAATTAAACGAGCAATATTAATACTAATGGTGCAAGTGTCGCAAATGGCGGACCTTCGACCCGCTTCGATTCATGCTAAAATGACACAATGCGTCCATTTATAGATTTTCACCGGAATTATAAATAATTGCGTTTCATTCACGGCGCCCATACGTAATAATACATCTGCATTCGTTAATGTTTATTTCATTGAATCGTACCTTCCTACGCAATGTTGTTCGTAAAAATCGCCGACATATTATTAAGGCGACTTGACTGACAATCGACTAATACTAAATAAACAGCGCCATCTGCATTGCGTCGCCGCGAAGGAATTCATTTTGTCGACGGCGCGATTCCCGGTAATCTCGAGCGATACAATCGATCTAAATTAGCATCATTTGTCCAAACCCTTTCGGAGCCGAGTATCAATATCGTCGTGTGTCTCCGCCGCACGAATCGGGCCTCTCGTTCGCGTCCGTTTGACGACCCGCGCATGCGCGCCGCCGCCGCCGGTGAAACAAAAGGACCTCGCGCCGCGGTTAACCTCTTCCCGACGGCGCGCCGAGCGTACACGCGCACGCATTCAAAAGATTATAAATATATAAAAGATCAACGCATTCGGCGATCGGCCGATAAGAGATGACACGCGATGAACAAAACGAAATGCCACGTCGCCGTCGACGGCGCGCTCGTTTTGTTCTTATCGCGAAGGCGAGCGCGTCGTGCGCCGCGCGAGGCGAAATGAACACTTTTAACGAGTCATTACAATTATTGCTTTAAACTGCGATCGGCCGCCATCGCGATGTTACGGTATTGTATCGTTGTGCCTTTTTAGCTCGCGGAGGATCATTCCGATCGGCCGGTATTCATAACTAACCTACAAACGTCATATCGCCTGGTGTTACTGTTCTTGAGTTTATCGAGTCAGGGTTTTCTTTAAAACGCGGTGTTATGCAGGATTCTTTTATAAATTTCCATCCTGCCTTGATGAAATACAGAAATTAATCTTTGCGGAGCATCAGTCGTGTTTTTATTGAAGGAAACGTGAAGGAAGGTTCAGTGAGACGTAGTTATTCCTTATTCCCAAGTAATTTTGGGTTGAGTAATAAGTAGTGAACGTTTCATTGTTCTCCTTTTTCTTCTCTATAACCATGTCGTCTTCATTTGTTAACATTTGTAATTTTTAATAATAATAAGTCGATTCCTGGCAAAGGAACGTCGACGAACTGATTGAATTGTGGCAGGAAATCGTTAGTAATAGCGAGAATACAAAATTGATTAAATTGTTATTATATTTAACGAAGAACAGTCAAATTTTTAATAAAGAAACGCTCATTACTTGTAACCCAATCCAATACAATCAATTTTCTTCCTGAATTTTCTCATCTGCCCACATGATGTGAAATGTGGGCGATAAAACGCTCACTACTTATTACTGAACCTAATAAATTGTTGATTGATAATTCATTAATGTAACTATTGACCTGGAATGCTCGGAAGCAAATCCACTCCACTCCACTACTTCGAAATCTGTTATCAGATTACCTTTTCCATTTGTTATAGACATTAACACGATTTATCACCGCGCACGTCAGTTTACCAATAATTTTTCGATTTGGTTCGATTTTCATCCTTAGTTGCAGGATGCACAAGAAGCGACGACTAACAATGCATTCAGTATTCGCGATGGCGCAAAAATGCGTCGGCAACCCGGAACTATTTGCGTCCACCGTCTCCGATCACACAGAACATGTCAATCAAAACGCGGTAGCCATTACGGTGTATCGACCTCATCATCATCTGCATTCGCGATACCATTACTCACGAGACATCGTAAAATTCGCCAACAGGTTAAGGATACTCCGAAGCCGCAAAAAGATAAACACCTCGTACCAACGAGATTAATAGAACTTGATAAAAATACATCTGCTCCGCGCATGAATGGATAGTTCTTCGTTTTGTGCGTTGCGCCGCTTTGAAGCACGGCACAATGGATTAAAACGGATCGAAAAAATTCGGTAATGACCGCTGCGAGTGCGGAGCGTTAACAAAATGCGATAGTAATCGGTAATAGTATAACACGCTGTTAAAACAGGAACGAGAAAAGCGCCGGAGCGTCACTCAAAGCCGCGCCGCGCCGAAAAAAGGACGAGATAACAACGATCGCGGCAACAATAAGATAAATAGATAAAAAACAAAGACGCGGACGGACGAGCGAATCGTCTCGTAGGCCTCGGCGCACGGGCATTCCGCAGTGACGTCTCGATAATAAATGAATCCCGGCCGCGGTCGCGCCCGCTCCCCCCGTGACGTCACGCCTAATGTGAAAATTGCGGCAATTTCGGGCGGCGCGCGCGTGTTTATTATTTTACGAATAATCCGTAATTCGGCCGGAACGGACCGTCGCGCGCGCCATTGTCAGCCGGTAACGTTATAATGACCGCACTACCGGCCGCTTTTTAATGCGCGATTCGACGTTAATAATCCGGCGGAGATTTGAACAATGAGCGAATGATTTTTCCGCCGGCCGGCGGAGAATTTATAATTCTCGAAATGACGATAAAATTTCTCGACGCCGCCGACCATCGCATTGCTGCCGAGGAATTCGCGGCCGACGTAATTTGTTGTCGGCGTTTCTCGAATTGAAAAATGAAATTTATCTCGGGTTACAGTCATTGCACGCATTGATACCTCCCGGTCTTTTTCTTCATTTTATTACTTTTGCAGCTCGAACGCGGATATTTTTCTATTACATCTAATTCGCCTTTTCGTTATGCGGCAATTCGTTATTCGTATCTTTGTAAATTACTTCGGGTAACAGGCATTTCGTGCCTTGATCTCTCCTAAAGATGCTGCGGTTTTGTTTTCGATTTTGAATAAAAATGCAAATTGAGCCTTGGAGTTTAGATCGAGATCAAATGAGCTAATGATAAGTGTACAATTATGATGCGTTTCTTAAAATAAAAAATGAAATTTATCTTGAATTACAGTTATTGCCCGCATTGATATCTCCGGTACTTTCCTTCATTTTATAACTTTTGCAGCTCAATCTCGGATGTTTTTCTATAATAGAAACATTGATTTAATTCTCCTTGCTATTTCGTACTAATTCGTTGTTCGTATCTTTATAAATTTGGAAATGTCTTGGGGTTTCAGACATTTCGTGCATTGATCTCTTCGCGCTTTTTTGCATAGAATTATCGATGCTGCGGTTTTATTTGCGATTTTGAATAAAAATGTAAATTTAGCTATGGAGTTAAAGTCGAGATCAAATTACTAATGATATGTGTACAATTACAATGCGTTTCTCGATATTGAAAAATGAAATTTATCTCGGGTTACAGTCATTGCACGCGTTGATATCTCCCGGTCGCTTTCTTCCTTATATAACTTTCGTAACTTTCCATTGTGTACCAATTCGTTGTTTGTATCTTTTGTAAATTTACCAAATACTTGGGGTTACAGACACTTCGTGCATTGATCTCTTCGCGCTTTTTTTTTGCATAGAATTATCAATGCTGCGGTTTTATTTTCGATTTTGAATAAATATGTAAATTTAGCATTGGAGTTAAGGCCGAGATCAAATTGCTAATGATAAGTGTACAATTACAATGCGTTTCTCGAAATTGAAAAATGAAATTTATCTCGGGTTACAGTCATTGCACGCGTTGATATCTCCCGGTCGCTTTCTTCCTTTTATAAATTTGTAAATTTACAAAACACTTGGGGTTACAGACACTGCGTGCATTGATCTCTCCGTGCTTTTTCGATTTGGAATTTAAAAAAATGTGAATTTAGCATTGGAGTTTAGGTCGAGATCAAATGCGCTAATGATAAGTGTAGAATTACAATGCGGAATGCGAGCGCTGGGCGCAACGGACCGGGAGGGAGTGTGCGACCGGGGGCAGTGTTGCGAACGGCGCGGCCTACACGCCGCCGCAGCGCGCCGTCGGAAGGCATGGCGAATGCGATTCTCGTTGTCCGGCCGGAGTGCGATTCGATTTTATCTCGCGCGCTATCTATCTTTTATAAGCACATATTATAAACGTGCGCCGTGGATGCGGTAATTACTCTAACGCGGCCCTGCGGCTCTCCCGGTTCGGGCGCGCCGCCGAGCGGATGGACGGGCGCGACGCGGACCCCGAAGACGGACGAGAGAGACGCGCCGTGGAAAAATCCGACCGGCGGAGATTTCATTACGCCGAGGCCGCCGCCGCGCGTCGTCGGGGAATTCTACGCGCCGCGCGCCGGATGAGAATAGAAATCAGAGCGATGCACTCCGATTCGACCCGAGCCGTAATAACCTTACCTAACCTCAATTATATCGCGAGGCATCATGATTGTTGGATTGCCTGTCTTTCATGCGCGCATCCTTCGGAGGAAACTCGTGCTCACCTGAAACAAAACGGAAAACGATTAAATTTTTTGTTGAAAAGCAAACCCGAAGAAATTTTCGAGAGGCCATTAAATCGAAACGCGATAATGAGGCAAACTTTCAAAAATACTAAAATAAATTGTGACTTTCTGCAAGTTTCGATATTCGCAGGCAAGCTGCAAATATGATTTTCGACCTTTCGCGCAAAAGCCACGTGAAAATAGCTTAATTTAAAAGCAGCCTCTCTCGATATAGAATTTTACGACGGTGTGAACGATGGCGTTCCGCATAATGCGCATTATTAACATTTTGTTGTGACCCCATCGAATCAAAACGGCGTTTAATCAAATTCAATCTCCGGCGTGCACCGCACACACACTACGCGGACCCACATTGATATTTACGATGTTAATGGAATTTAATCGCGTTTATACATTTAATACCCATTTTTACTGCATCGTTTACTGGTCGATTGTCGATGCTTAGCTCGACATTTACATATTTTCGATAATTCCGTCTCGCTCGGACTGCCGACGCGACGCTCGTCCTGTGCGACCCGAGCGCGTCTTTCTCGCGGCCCAGAACTGTTGAAACCATAACTTTTTGATGAATTCACGGCGCATTAGATGCCAGCCGGACGCGCACGTAAAGTCATGCCGCGACATTCGAATCGACGAGATGTTTTATGGTTTTATGGCTAATTATCGAAAAAAAATCGCATTTTATTGCCGCGATTTCTGCGCGGCGATTAATTTCGTGTTCGCGGCCGATTCGAATATTATGTTGTAGTAGCGACGAATTAATTTATTGCTATATTGTCCGCGGCTACACGTGTTCGCGCAGAGTCGGCCGAGGACATTAGCATATTTCGCGGTTTTGGGTCGGTTTCGTGTAAAACAAAGCTCGCTGGCCCTCGTCTCGTGATTCTTTCGTAATTAAACGGATAGCTGTTTTCGCTGGGAGCAAAAGTTCATTAACCATCGCTTTTTACCTTCGAATAATTAAGTTTAGTGTTCAGCATGCGCGATTAGCAGTTTTCGAGTCACATAAATTCCAAATTCGCTGATTGCGAGCAAATAAACGAATTTATTCGACTATTTTAATTGTTTCTTATTGGGAGCCTAATTAGCCATAAATATTCGCGACTCCGGAATGCGTGTTTGATTTAGATTCTGTGAGATAATTAAATTTGTTTTGGGCTACGGTCGCGCCGGGCGTTGGAGTCTCTCAACGTCTTTTCATCGAAAACTAATAAAGGACGAAACGTCTCGTCGAGATCGACGTGGACGCGGAACGACTATATCCCAAAGCGTGGCACGATCGCTCGCCGGCGGAATTCTCTCGCTCTTCGTTTTTTATTTCCACACTCGAAATAATTGAATCGAGTGCAATCTTCCAGAGTTAGATGCATCACGTTTACGTCCATAAGCTAATTTGTGGCCAACCTATCTGGCTACCGGTTGGCGAGTCTCGACACTCGCCAACCCGAGCGCGCGCTCGCTTGTAACCTCCGCTCCGCGTGCGCTAATTACACCTTTTCACTACCTCGCCTCGACCGCACCGCCGAGACTCCGGGACCAGCTCTCGCCGGTCTCGCCACAAAATGCTTCTTTCAGTTCGCCTCAACGCCGGGCACCGGTGGAAATTTATTAATCTCGCACTCGTTATTGCATCATCGGCGGGGCACACCGAGGAATTAATGTTTACCTCAACCTTCCTACCTTCATTGTTACGAACAACCGGCGACATCGACAATTTATTTCCTTGTTTATGTTTTCCCCGCATTCCTGTGCGCCCGCGACGGGTTTCTGCAAACTTCCAGTAGCCTACCCGCAACGCCATAGTTATGCAACCTTATGCGCCGTGCGCACGTGTTTGCGCCGCCGCGCGCTGCGTATTCGGTTGCATAATCGCGCGCAATTATGCGCACATCGAGCGAAATCCCCAGTTTGTCAACCAGATTGGTCCGGCTTGTAATTATTAATGATCTACGATTAATAATTAGCCTCCTTATTTGCAAATAAGCTTTCGTTTAGGTTAATTGAAATGCCTCGCGCCGCCCACTCGCCCGACCGTCAAATCGAGAGGCATAAATTATCATACGATAAGGCGCCCCAATGCAAATCGTATTCAAATCGCGTCCTCGCGACCATCGCGCGCCGAGACGGACGGGAACAAGACTGTCACTGGGTACTAAGCCTATGATTGATCATTAATTAATTAATGAGTGATTTACAGATTGCATTACGGACTGTTCTCGCGAAGATGGAATTAGTTTAGATTTTTTGGCGCCAGAATTTTACATGACGTTGATTAATGTTTCGGTCTTGTTATTTTGTTATTCGCTGACTTTTACTCGACGCCTCGTGGCGCAGTTTACAATTTCACATTTTCCATAATAACATTTAACGCTTGACATTTGTACGGAGTTGTAATATATTAGGTTTCTCAGATTTTATGAATTTTACTTTCCAACTCCCAACTTTAATAATAAAATACCGTAGCAATTCCAATTATTGTTTCTATGCCTTGCATAACATCTAAGCAAATAAGTTCATTATCTGGCCGCGCAGAATAATTTCCGGCATTCGCTGCAGTGGGCAGATAATGACATTAAATCAGCCATAAATCCTATAAATAAATAGATACGTTAACACCTCGATCGCACTGACAGTTCTGTAATTTAATCCTGCATCAGAATTAATTGAAGTAAATATCAAGTGCGAACAAGGAGATGTACTTAACAATGGTAACATTTATAATCTCTAATTTTGGGAATGTCTATCATATTAATGAACTATTTTTTCTTAATTAAAGTATCTTCTTTTTTTTTTTCTCATCTAAAGGTTACCAAGGATTATTACCGCAGCATTTATTTGAAATTGCAAATGTTCATTTTGCCCATCTAGTGCATAATGAACGCACTTATTATATTATCGGTGTAGTTAGCATAAAATAATTAAACTTGTTTTCGTTTGCAATTATATTTACATACATTTCGCGCATTGGAATCTCTCATCGTCACTTCATAATAAACTAATAAAAGACTAAATGTTTCTTTGATATTAATGTGCATATCAATAACTAAATAACAAAACTAAACTATGGATTCGATACTTGGTACTGGAATTCTTACTCTTCCTTTTTTATTTCTACACTACGATCCTCAAAATAAGGAAAATGGTTCATCTCATTTAAGTAGCCCGCTGCGCGAATCTGGCGTTGCCACAGGTTATGGCCGCCAATAGCTGCCACACGGGATACTACGGGATACCACGGTTTCTAGTAAACAATGTTGGAGACATTTGAGTACGAAAATTAAAGATATCGAGATATTAAGAAAATATATCGCGGCGATGACCCAACAAGCCACGAAACTGTGGCAAGTTTGTTGAGCTCACTTTTTATGGTGCGATTGATTTTGCAGGGTGACAAAAAATTGCATTTATATAGCAACGACCAGGATTGAAAAAAAATGTTGCAAAATTAATAACCATTACTTCGTTTTATGTTAAAAATCGAGTTCATGAATTAGTTGTCGCAAGTGTCGCAACTATACTCTTCTACCCTGTTCATTTGCCCCACCGAGTTCATAATGTGCCCACATGCTATATTTCTGATGTTAGCACCAAAAACTACCGTTCAACAAATAAACGACAAAAGTGAATCCCAGGTACTACCAAAACGGACAGGACAGAATAAGAATATTTGATGCGATTAAACTCGTGCGTTCAGGACCAGCTTTACAATTTCCGGGAATAGCTATCTGCAGGAGGATGCAATTTCTCGGTAGTTTCGTAGATAGTTTCTGAAAAACAGCGGCGTCCATCATCCCAACAAGGCGTCTCTACGCGGAACAATAATTCGCGCATTCTTTGGCACCTCGCGGCATTAAATAAATCCATATCTGCATGCGTTGTTTATTTAACGATTACATAGTGGCTGATTTAAGCGCAGCCTCGGCGCTCGCGGTCGGCCTTACAATTTCAGTTACATCACCTAATATAGGCGCCGGCTTGACACATTTATGCGCACTGCGAGCGCTGTCAGGCCCAGCAGCGAACGTGTGCGGACAGTATACGCGCCGAGCTCTCCTGCTCCTCGCCGCTGGACTCTCGAATTGCTTCATTTCAACTGCGCGCCGCGAGCCTGCGTTTCTGTATATCTCATTTCACTCGGCTTATTATTATTATTAAACTCCGTCTCGTGTGCGTGCCTGCGATTAGAATTAGAAAATATGTCGGCGATGAGCGCCCACGCCGTGCTTCATTCCGACGTCGATATGCGGTTAACATTGAGCTCCGATTTCGAATAAATTATGCCCGCCGTTAGTCGCAGCGCGTGCATTTATTCTGCAGTAATTTGTAAATTCATCTCGGCGGCGGATGACACGCTTCGGACGCGCAATCTGTGCGATTATAACATTAAGGCAAAGCGTAATAATTATCTAATTTGTTTGCCTTTTGTTTCCATCATTTTAATATTTACATTTGCACGGCGCTCGCAATAATTATGTATAAATTATGCAAATGTAGGTCATTCGTTGTGCGCGCTTACAATGGCCGCGCCTGGCGGCGTCCGCGCCGCCGTAATTTAATTTACAATGCATAGGAAAATTGTGCTTCGAATTTAGCGGCGATCCCACCGCATCGTAAATTGTCAATCGCACGAATGTGACTGCGGATTAATTAAATTTATGCGTGCGCATAACGTTGCAAAACCGTAAAACTGGAAACGCACTGTTCGCGATCGTTCGCCGCGCGAAAAAGTCGTTTCGTTTCCACGAAATGCCATGCTTATTATTATTGCTCCATCGTTAATGCAAAAATGTTCTTTACTTGCGCCGCGGCCTTCAAAATGTAGCAATCCACTTAATATGGGTGGCGTCTGATCACGTTCGTGTAACTTTAACTGCATTGCGATTAAAAAGCGTACGAAAGTGTCTGTTTGCTAAACTCGCTTGAAATGTCACACGATTTGCATATCCCAAGTATCAATTATTGTGAAAAGCTAACGCCTGCTCATGTTTATTGCTAAATTTGTCTACCCCTCGGTATTTCACCTGAAACAGTTACAAAGCCGGTGCCTCCTTGGCTCTTTTGGCTCTCTTTCGCTTTGATAACTGCGCGTTTCTTGGAAGTGCGTGCGATCGCGAGTCGCCTAATTGTGAGCATCGTGCATTAACATGTAATTAATGATTCCATTAACTTATCTATTTGTGACAAGTGGGATGAGAGTGGTTTCTTTCGTGTACGGTCTTCTTTGTGCGCCTCGCGCTCGCATGTATACAGAGTGTTCGTCTTTCCGCCGCAGATGAGCTCGAAGTCATTAAACGCGAAGCATATTATAAATAATAAATGGCGCACGGGCTCGCACTAATTTCGAAGTCGGTGTAATTCAGGACGTGATAAATTCGAAAGCACTCGGTGTGTCAAACGAAAGAGACCGACATTTCGGAAGGCGAGCGCGACGCTCGATTCTGGTTCCCAATCGCAATCAGCGGGTATATTTGTAAAGCTCGATGATCAAACGGGCGACCACCCAAAGAAGCGCGGCGCGCGGACATCTCCGAGAGCGCTCCTTAGATCGCATTAGTATCTAACAAGCCGCGGCTATCTCGGTTACGGCTCGCGCTCGCCGCGCATCGCGTCGATATTATTTAATGCCGAAACGGTGAGTCGAAATATGCGCCGATAAGATAAGCAGCCGATGAGGCAGGAGAGCCGGAGAGACGACGAATATTTAACGCGAATGGCACGAGATTGAGCCTCGAAAAAATGCGCGTTCCGTGTCTGGAGCAGTTTTTCGCCGTGCGTGCTCGGCGCGGAGTCGTGACGAAGTTTTCCGCGAAAAGTGCGCGCGTTCTACGTGCGCCGATCAATGCGCCGCGGCCGGCGTTAGACAATAACATCGCGCGCCTAATCGTTTATGCAAAAACGTTTTCGCCGGACGTCTCCCGTCCGCATCGCACAAAAGGTGTCCCTCAAGGCCCTTCGCCGCGCTCGTCGGGAAATTATTCTAACTGGAAGTGCGCCCGCAGAGAGCTCTCGCGTGCGTTTGCATACATTACGCTCAAAAACGCCGAGCGCGACCGCGAAGCATTATTCTCAACCGGGCTGCACGCTAGGATTTGTCAAAACGACGAACTCTCGTACAAATGACGAACGATTTCTGTTTTCAGAAAATTACGACGTGCAACATGCGGACCGTACAAGTTGCGCCATCTGTTAAAGCATCGGGTCGAGTAATAAGTTGTGACCGTCCACATTTTTCGTATTTCTAAAACGCTCACTACTTATCACTCGACCCGATAAATCAAAAATATTCGCCACTGTCCCTCGCGACGAACGCGCGAAATAATTGAGTTTTTGCGCCGGCAGTTTATGACGTCGACCCGTTGGCAACAAATTAAAAGCAATTAGCGCCGGAAGAATGTCAATTATTTCATATTTATGCCCCCGTTGCGAAAAGGTCGATCGATCACCGCGCGGCCGCCGCTTTAAATATTTATTTTCCATTGCGTGATCGGCGCTAATTCAGGCGCGCCGATTCCGAGCATAAAACAAAAACCGACTGGTTCTCATATTTATACGCTTTTTATGCGCGGCCGAGGTTTTTTATACGCGCGCTCGCCGTTTTTCGCCTCACCACAAGCAGATTATATTAAATGACTGGGTATTTGGCGAGATTCTGCATAAAATCGCCGGCGCCGGCTTAGATGGAATTCGCGGGATAATATTTATCCGTGTTTGAAGGTATTTCGGTGTTCTTCATCTTAAAATCATCCGAAAACCATTTCGCAAATAATAGTTCATTATGTTGCTATTTCTGCATAAATTTAGGATTGCGCGTTTTCGCGGTGTAACGATTTTAATTCGTTTTTAAAGATAAATATTAAATTGCGGGTTACTTTTGACGTTGGTTTCCTGACCGCAGACTGCGTATATCGTTAGTTAAATTTATTCGGCGAATTGCACGTTTTGTGCTCTCCGCATTTGAAATGCAAAAAGCTATAGTTGAAAGCTCGAGGATGAATCGTAGCACCACGAAC
>JARRAA010015090.1:0-10052 GCA_030557295.1 Ecitodaemon sp. MM-2014 | reverse complement strand
GACAATTGGAATTACAAGACGGAACCGCATCGGACGCCATTGTTGTCGAATGTCGTAAGAAATCACACGAAGCCGGCTAAAGCTACAGTTTCGTCTAGTGTAAGTAGGTATATTGGCAGCCATTGCAGCGACACACAAATAACAATAATCAGTGTTACTCAATCGCCAATTATTCAATAAATTTCACTGCACTAGCAAAACAGCCGAACAATGCGCCGGAGTGACGGATGAGAGTCACTCCGGAAATTGACATATTTGCACCTTACATAACGCTCTTGATATCCAGCGGAAATGTTTAATATCGTTGGTTTTCATAGTCGTCTTAGTTGCGGCAAATTGTATTCAAACGTGTTTCTTTCAGGGCAGACTATTGTCGTTGTGGGAGAGGGATGACGCGACACATTTACCCAAATTCGTCGACAAGGCACTCAAGCTGCTCAACCTCAAGCAAGTGGCTTTCGAAATCGAGAATTCGCTGCTATCGAAAGTTTCGTGCACCGCATGCAAAGCCGGTAATTGCCGTTGAACATACTCGCATTTGTCGATCCTCTCTAATATTTCGTGCGGTGTGCTCGCTCGGGCAATGAAATTTAACGGACTGTTTGATCGCAGGTGCTGGCTTGCTTCAACATTACATACGCACTGGCAAGTCGGATAAGGAAATCATGAAAATGATTTATCAATTCTGCGTCAACCTCAAGATCCAGTCGTCCAGAGTATGCGAAGGTGTGACTGAACTGTTTGCCGGAGAAGTTATTCAAGTGCTCGATAAAGTACAACTGGGTATGGCAAACATTTAGTTTGATTGCGACCATGTTGTTACCAGTGTGTGAATATTTCTAGGTCCTGATGAAATTTGTAGTTTTGTAATCGGCGATGGCTGTGGCGACGTCTATAACCCTTATCACGAGTGGGAAGTGATGTTCCCACCAGTTCCCAAACCCGAAGTGCAGGAATCTCGTATACCAGAAGAGAATGCTCCGTCATTCAAGGTTCTCCACCTATCCGACACTCACTACGATCCGTATTATATGGAAGGAAGTAACGCCGATTGTGCGGAACCGTTGTGTTGTCGTTTAACTAATGGTCCAGCAGCGTCAAAGGATCAAAGAGCCGGAAAGTCAGTGTTAACATGATTCAATAACTTTGCAACATACTAAATGGTTAAATTGTAGGTGGGGCGACTATAGAAAATGTGACACACCAAAAATAACCGTGGACCACATGCTTAAACATATTCAGGATACCCACACCGTTAGTATTTGGCACTCCTTAAAATAACTGCATCTAACGACATTCCCGTTTGTATTTTTGTCAGGATATTGATTACATTATTTGGACCGGCGACTTGCCTCCTCACGATGTTTGGAACCAAACTCGCGAAGAGAATCTGAAAATCATACGAGAAACAGTCTTGCAAATGGCGGATCGTTTCCCCGGTGTTCCGATTTTCCCAGCTTTGGGTAACCATGAATCTGCACCCGTGAACAGTTTTCCTCCTCCGTTCGTCGACACTCCGGACAGTGCCATTTCCTGGCTGTATGACGAACTGAATGAGCAATGGCAGAAATGGCTGCCAAGTTCGGTCAGCAACACAGTCCGGCGCGGTGCTTTCTATTCCGTCTTGGTTCGCCCTGGTTTTCGGCTGATTTCGCTCAACATGAACTACTGCAATAACAAAAACTGGTAAGCTTCCCGTGCGCGCATAATTGTACTAATCATACTTATTATAACGACGTCGAAGTTTTTTGCCAAATTTACTCAATTTGATCCGCAAATAAAAAATTATAGCACTTGGCATGCTGGAATTAAGTTTTAATGATTAATTCTGTTTGTAGGTGGCTCCTGTTGAACAGCACCGATCCAGCGACCGAGCTCCAGTGGTTTATTTACGAACTTCAGTCTGCCGAATTTAATGGCGAAAAGGTTCACGTGATCGGTCACATACCGCCTGGCCATTCGGATTGTCTCAAGGTTTGGTCCCGCAACTACTACGCCATCATTAACCGTTATGAAGCGACGATCACCGCTCAATTCTTTGGCCATACGCACTACGACGAGTTCGAAGTCTTTTACGACAACAAGGATTTAAGTAAGCCACTTAGAACCCAATAATTCGCTGCATGTTTTCATTGGCATACATTTTAGGCCGGAGCATCAACGTAGCCTACATCGGACCATCGGTGTCGCCATATTATGACCTTAATCCTGGATATAGGATTTACTACGTCGATGGCGATCACGACAAATCGACGAGGGTACAATCATCTTCACCAAATTATCATATTATCATATACGATATAATTGCGTGAATTTAAATTGCTTATTTCCCACAGGCTGTGATCGATCATGAATCATGGACGATGAATCTCCGCGAAGCAAATCTGTACGGTTACCCAATTTGGTTCAAACTTTATTCGGTCAGACAAGCTTTCGGAATGGAAGCTCTACGGCCGAAGGACTGGGACGACCTAATCGAGAAAATGTCAAACGAACCGCAGCTCTTTGATTTGTTCTACAAATATTATTACAAGGCTAGTCCCGTCCGTCCTGGATGTGACAATGAGTGCAAAAAGAGAATACTCTGCGACCTTAGGTCGGGTCGCTCGCACGACAGGAAGAATCTGTGTCAAACCATTGAATCCCGCATTGATACCACGACAAACGTCGGATGGAAGCAATGGTTATATAATACTATTACAGTATCGTAAGTGCTTTTTGCTAGTAGTCGCATGCTTTCTAGTTTAAGATGCAAATATGTAAATATCAAGACACAAGTTGAATCCAAGCTGCTCTGCAGGTTGTTCTATCTTCGGTGATGTTGGTGATCGTTGGGTATAACTTAATGATTTCTTTCTTTTCTTGTTTAGAACTGTGGAATTGTTCTTTTGAGGAGCAACTTCGTTCAGAAGATACAATTGACTTAATTTTTGAAAAATGTGCCATATATGCAACCCACGTTGCAGGTGTTTTCTGTTTAATAATTTAAAGTAACAATAACTCTCAGTACTTTATGACAATTAAACTATGCTTTTTGATGTGGGCGAAAGGTGCAATTACTGATTGCTTTACGTAGTAACTGAAATCATAATTAATCATAACATGAAAAAAATTCATTAAAATAATAAATGCAGAAGAAAACGTTCAATATCTGTATATGTTTGAAGCAATATTGTAGTGTTTATTGGGTCTATTGCAATATATCCATTTGTACATACTTAAAGTAATCTTGAACTTTAATTGATTAAATACTTTTCTTATAGTATGGTTTAAAACATGGTGTTGGTTTTTATGGTTCGATTAACATATTCTGGTGATATTGAACATGGTATTCAAAGGTGAGGCGCACTTCAACAAACACATAAAATATTCAAATTAATTTCCTCAAAGGTCAACGAATAACAATGATGATTTATGTTTTAGGATGTCGATGCTCTGGTCAATCCCTAGATTAACAATACAACTCCCAAAATATGTACTTGGATTAGGTTAATGCATGCAATTATATAAGTAAAAGATACTTTTGGGTAATGTCGAGAATGAGTAACAGTAATGATTGTAAGGAACACATCACTTTGTTGTGTTACTAGTGTGAGTACTTGAAAGGAATCACGTTGGGTAGGAATGCAAAAATGTACTGTATATAATTAGCATCACAACGTTTGAAATGTTGAATAAAAATGTTTGTTCAAAGGTTGGTTCAAATATGAAATTAATTATTGAATTGTAATGTATTGTTAGATATTTTTGATCAAAACTTTAGTCTTTTAACGTAATATAATGTTTTATTATAAAGTACTGTTAGTAATCAATCTCATTACTTTTTTATTTATGAATTAATGTAGATATAGTTTAATTAATTATTTATTAAACTTAACATCAATATGCAAGTTTGTACATTAATAATGGCTGTGTATTTTTGATAAACTGAATCAAAATACAAAATATATGCAACAAATTATGGACTGTTTTATTATCACTTCGGTAGCCTTAATGAAATTATCATCTCGTCTCAGTATTTACAATTTAAATTTCATGAAATATGTCACATTAAACTGTCTATTTTGTTTGTTTGGAAGTTTAGAAGATATTCCAGAAAGTATTCGTTTGGGAAGAAGATAATAATTTACCTCCCATAAATGTGGTTCACCGTGAAGATAATAGATAAATATCGTGATGAAACTAGATAGACACCTAAATTGAAATTCTTCCAACGTCGGTTCACTTTATTGGCACAAGTCGTGAACAGGATTATAAATTTTCGAACTGTATATTCGTGTTAAAAATTGGGCACTTAATTGGAATACCACTTCGCTTAATATCAGTTATCTTCCAATTAAGTATATTCAGTTTTAAACGCAAGTACATACATATTTAGAACTTAAAATTCCGTTGATGGTCTGCGTCAAAGTTAAGCAACCTTGGAAGAATTTGATTTTATCAGGAAAATTACATAAATATCGTAAAATACTTATCGTCAGAATTATTAAAAGAATCCTTATTTTACTAATGTTCACAGAAGTAGTGGAGGGAATTTCTGTATCGATCATAATTCTCTGCGTTATATACTGAAGTTTTTTCAACGTTCATTCTCTTTGACAGCGGTCACTAACAATGTTTATATTAATTGTAGTGGTATAAAGTTTACACAGATCTCCTGAATAAAGACATGTTAAAAATAAATATACAGTTGGTGATCTTTAGATACCGCCAAAGTAGCAACCAACGTTAGAAAAATTTTAGTTTAGGTACAAAAGGTTTGGACATGGCTGTATTGGGCGGTGTATAAAATAATTTAATTTGTCAAGATAATATTTTAGATTGTTTCAATTTTTAGGATAACGTATTGCATGTTAGATAACTTTTGAAATTACAAAAGTTGTAAAAAGGTTTCATGTTTTCATCTAATGACACTCATCGTACCTGAGTGAACCCAAATGAAAATTATAAATTTCGCAAATTTTCTTTCGTTTTATATGGTTTCTTTTTTAGTTAGTAGATTGTAGATTACAACTTAATCTCCTGCTTTATAGATGGCACTTAGAAAGTGCAGAAATCTAAAACTGTACAAAAATTCAAATAACGTTTCTAATAATAATTCAACTTTTTTTTCTGTATTGCTATAACGAGACGTGAACGCATTTTAATGCCAAATACCTCTGTGGTCGATTCTGTTATCGTTCGCACATCCAACGAAATGGAAGAGATAAAAGTCCCCCTAGTCCGCACCGTTGTTTCCCGAATAGCAAAAAATCCATACATCATGCGCTAACGTTCGTAATTCGAATACAATAAAATTCGAAGAGCAGCAAGTCCAAGGCCTGATCGACGGCAAGGCGCGATTGCCGCCACTGAAAAGTTACCCCTGACATAGGTAATAAATAAATGCACCCCCCTTGTTATTCCGCACACGCCGGCACACCACAGCTATCAGCCGGCACGCACGAACGTAACCCCGTAACGAGTTGCGATGCTCCCATATAAAAAAAAACTGGAAATGCCACCGCATTGCCTCGCGATGGCAATAGTGGTAATCCAATCATACACATTCATATGTGTGCCATCCAGGGGCGGTTTGGCTGAGGTGACTCGCCTTCTACAGAAGGAAGGAAGGCAAGGCGAAGGCAACGCGCATTATGGATGTCGGAGTACGTTATCAAGACCGGTAAAGACCGGACGAGTGGACACCGGGTAGTGAACGAGTAATTGTGTGTCCGCGGGGAAAATACTCCTAGGAGGAAAGCCGCGGATGGCGGAACAGGTTTTTTTTAAAACGGCCGGTGGAGAGGCGCATTCGCCGGTTGGTGAATGCACGCACATGGTTTCTTCGCTTTGCTTTGCGGGCCTCGCGTACGCGTAGATATCAAACATATGGGGGACACCTTATCCAAAAGTACTTCGTGCATATTCCTCAAGAAGTACTACTAAGAGTATTCGAATGGAAGTAATCGTGAAATAAGTCCTGATAGTGCCGTCGCAACCACGAAGGCATCGCTTTTGCATGGCCGACTTGTTGGGATTTAGCTACATTCCGATATATAGTACTGTGTGGAATATGCGGCGTAAAATTGTTTGTCCACAGGGTAGCAAGGCGTCATTCGCTCTTCGTCTGCGCGTCGCACGGGGCAGACATGCGTTCGCGTGCAGTCTGAGCCTCGGAGCGCACCACTCAGACTACGACCACATCGCCATCGGCGCGGCGCGTACGGCATCGCGGCTTGCACTGCGCCGCTCGCGGTCGGTTTCAGTTTACCTTTGTCTCTTGCGTCGTGCACGACGCGATCGCGCTCGAGTTTCCAAGCGTCTACGCACGCTGCCGGCGCGCCGTGGCGCTAGTTTACAAACACGAATCGAACGAACGACTTTAAATCCGTATTTCCGATTATTATTGGCTTAACGATTCGCATTAAACGCGCAGACCCGTTAAAATTGCATGCTGATAATAATCCGGGAAGTCCGCTAGTCGATCAGGAAGTGCGCGGACAACGGGGCGACACTCGGTCAAGACACCGAGAGACGCGAAGAAACGAAAGGAAAAGCCGGTTCGTCCATCGGGAATACCTGCTGCACAGTGCGCACCTGTTTGTGGTCGTTACGCGTTAAAATTATCGTGCGTTTGTTTCGAATTTTAAACGTTTCGTTTCGGTCAGTTTCTAAAGCTTTGTTTTGCTACCACCGGCGAGGATTACGCTTTGTTTATTGGGTTTTATCAGTCTCGGAAGTGTGGCGTTCGGAAGTTTCCGCAAATCGTTCGCTGGGGAAATTATCGTGGAATATTAAGGTTGGTAAATTTGTTATTTGCCATGCAACTACTGGCGGCCTGCAGCGCATTTTGCAAACGCGATAAGAGTGTAATTTATTTGATTATAGTATTCAAATATTCTTAGGACGCCATATCGAAGTATTTCGACGTTCTGATAAGACCAAAACGACCCGCTTTTAGAATAACTAAAATATTCGATTAAACGTTTCGTTCGTAAATGTCTTCTTAAAATGGAAGGTGTAATAATCTTGTAAGTTACGTATCTCGATCGATTTTCTGTCCGGCTATAAATATTCGATCCGCTCTTGAATTAGACATTACACACGTAATCACTCATCGTTCGGGCTAAATAAAAACGCGAGACCTTTCGCTGGTAATCGTTCCATCGTGTGTCAATTTCAATGTCAATAGCAGCCGAGTTCACTACCACCTCGCCTACCTTGATTCACTTAATTCGTTTCATAATTTTGCCGCGTTACTACAAGAAAAGACATAAAATCCAACACGAAACTATGGCATTATAAAAATATTCAACAGAACAATAAATGTTAAAGTTAATTGGTTTATTTTCATATAAAATTTCCGTTTGCGTTGCAGTCATATTAAGAATCGGTTTCATAACGTTCGTTGTTTAGCATTGTTTGCTTCGCAAGCATTTAATTATTTATTAAACGCAGCCGCCTTTTGACACTCGCCGATACTGCCGACTCTTGGTATTGGTATCAATCGTTGGAAGCGGGTCTGCTGGTGCACCTTAGCGATTTATTGCATCGTCGAGCGAATTTGGTGCACGCGCGGAACAGGTCGGTGTAAGCTTATTACAGTTATAACTCGGTATCGTGCGTGATTTTCGCCGGCATTGTTTCTCTTATCGGCTGCTTTCTGCTACATTAATTTGCGGATTAGTATCGACAAATTGGTTTGTTTTTCCGGATTGCCAGTAAACAGGTTCTCACAATCAAATCAAAATCAAATTAGCTTTAGATAAATAATATTTATTATATTGTATATAAGGACAATGTTAAAGGTGGCGTTGGAAAAAAGGTTTTTGTTCAAACTTGACATTACTTCTATTCCTAACAATTATCACCGACCAGAGTTAAAGCTCTTACAAATAAACATTATCCGAGAAAGAAAACACTTCCAGTGGTGATAAAATTCCTAGAATAGAAGCGAAGTGTAGCGAGTACGAACACTTGGTGCACTAAAAGTCTATTTTTAATGGATCGTACAACCGCAGAGCAGAGTTTAAACAAAGACATTCCGGTTGACTCGAAATTATAGCAATTTTCGTTCATCATGAGAATTTTTGTTTAAAATGCAGACAGTTCAAGGTTGCTCGCCAATGGAAGTAAATATTAATACCGCCACTTATTCCAGCAACACCAGGTTGATTAACCTATCCGAACGTAGATAATTATTAACACTCAAAAATAACACGTAGGAAACAATTTGTTTTTGAATAAAATAATAAAGAGTCTACATGATTTTACAAGGAAAAAAACTGTTAAATGTAAATTCGTAATCCTTAACAACTTCGTTGAAAAGTTTCTCATTAGCATTAATAAGTTTTTAAAATGATAATGATAACTGCGCATGAGTTCGGCTAAGAATTGACGATGATCATGATATGCGTTGCATAATTTCTATTTACAGCATTCACAAATTAGTCTTGTTTTAATCTACGCTCAAATTATATAGGCGTTTATGAAATAATTAAAGCTCGTGTACGCCGATTGCGAGTTGCGGGCGCAAAGCTTATGATTATCGTTTGATGTTTATTCGTAAACAAAAGCCGACTGAAATCATCACAATTCGCACCGTGCCATGAACGCACGTGGTGGAAAAAATACGAAACGCGCTATGGGCGTTATGCTTCTGTTAGCAGCGGTTCTGCTTTATCGCCGACAGTTCGCGAACGCGTTGTGAATTCACTGCGCGTGGCACTACAAACAATTAGCAATTAAATGACTCACCCATCGTGTAGCCGAAAATATGACATGTGTGACCGTTGGCGTACGATTCTTATCAGATTTTTGTGAACGAATTTTTGTGCAGTCATATGGAACACCGGTTATTTTTTATTTTTTATTTTTGGAAGTATGCGGTTTGTATGTCCACACATTTTTCAACTTGCTGGTTCCTAGGATGTTTAAATATTTGCCAGTGATACGAGAAAGCGAAGCGAGATAATGTGATGTAGAAAATCTTAGGTTATTTAATCAGAACTGCGTTAAGTCAACTGTGAAATAAGTTAATGCCCTGTGTGTAAACACGTTTTGGCTTTTTCGTTTTGAAGAATTTGAAAGTGCAATATTCTGATATATTATAGGCTTATTGATTAAAAGGAATGGGTTTGAATAAATATTTGATCGAAATTAGGCTTTAAACTTTTAAATTTCTCTCTACTTTAGTATGCTAAATATTTCAATTTCCATGTTCAAACAAACAGGTGAATTCAGATTAACCAACAAAAATGTTAAATTAGTGTTTAGCCATCTAGCATCTTGTCTTCACCTTATTGTTGATCTAAACTAAACTTATTAGGGTCAACAAAAGAATGAAAATAAATCATTAACGTGCATAGTTCGTTCGTTCCGATTTCTTTTCGTTGTTTTCACTAATTTCGGTTACTTTTACTCTTACTCCTTGTTTCGTTCTTAATCAAAGAAAATTAAGCACTAACAACGCCGGTTAATTAACTTGATAGAGAGAACAATCGTCAAAGGAATCTGAAATAATCTCACAGTTGATTTCTTTGCTTTTCTAAACAAACAGTTGCACAGTATTGTGCGCAGATAGTTGTTTGCAGAATTCTGTTCGTTTCGTACTCTCTGGCTTGTTAAGTTTGTTCAGTTTGAGATGGAAAAGATAAATATGGAAATCCTGATTCGGGCATGCGCGGAATGCAGATGCTACTTTGGGACGGTAAGTGAAAGAGGCGCATCTGACAATGCGCAGGTTAACAACTGGTGCTAATGTACTTAATTGGTCGTGGACAATTGATAATTAAATGGGAAATTAAAGAAATTTGTTCGCACGATCGGTAAAGCAGTGAAAGGTTCGACGAGGCGATTTTCACCAGACAGAAAGTTATTTTCCAAGATAATCGTTAAAACTGCAAAATGAACTTTTCTCGTATGAGTAAGAGCGATTATACCGAATAGAGCTGCATACATGACAAGATTGATTCGAAATGTATGAAAATAAAGACAATTAAATAGAAAAATAATGAAAATGAGAGCTAATCATTGTTCGTTACTTTATTACCATCAATTAAAAATAATTA
>JARRAA010015078.1:0-10709 GCA_030557295.1 Ecitodaemon sp. MM-2014 | reverse complement strand
CGGCCGCTGCATCCCCGCGCGTCCGCTCGGACTTCTTACGCGCCGGAAGCGCCGCGGCGCATTCAGGCAAGGACGTTTTACGAGCGAGTAATTAAAGCGCCAAGTTTATTTCGTGCGCCCCGGGGAGCGCCGGGCGTCTTTACGGGTCCCGCCGATCCTTCCTCCTTTCATATCTCGGCGCTCAATTATATTCATTCGGCGAAAAGTTTTCGGCGCGTGTCCGTCAAGATGTCGCGACGCTGCCCGCGTCGCTTCGGCGCGTTCAGGGGCGACTTCCGGTCGGCGACGAGAGGACCGAATGCATGGATGCGCGCGTGCATCAATCCCCCCGGAGGACTTCCGGGCGGGCGCGACGCTCGGCGCACGTGTTCTTCATATTGGTCTCGGCCGGTCCCCGAAGGACGACGGGAAGTTCGCTCCGGGAGACGTCACGGGACGACGCGGGGATATCGATAGGCGACCTCTGACAAGTCGTTTCCGCTTCGCTTTTTTTCGAGAGGGAAAAGTTGAAAATTACGACCGGCTGCGATTGTCACATGCTAATAGTCCGCGTCGGCGGCGGCGCCCGGAAGTCGAGATATTCGCGGCGCGTTTTTTGCGCCGTTTAATTGACAGTTATTTGCATTCCGCGCGGATTTATGGCGCCGATAAAAATGCGCGGCGTCGCCGCCGCCAACAGTTGGCCCCCGACGCCCGCGCTTTCTGAACATATTTACAAAAACAAATTATGGCTCCGCTGCAGAATCGCTGATAGCGGCGGTGCACGCCGCCGCCACTCATGAGTTATGGCAGACGGGCGCACCGGCGCCTGCGCCGGAGCAGAAAAATGCGCCGAAAATGAAATTTATCGCGGTCGAACTTTATTCGCGCAAAAACTATCCCACCTTGCGCGCCGCGGCTATTTTTCGAACGGGAAATTTAATTGTTGCCCGGCGCCGCCACCAAAGAGCGAGCGAAATTAATTCCCTGCGAATTTCCGCTCTGAAAATAACGCGCTGGGCACGCGATTCAATTTTACGGCGGAGTTATTAGTTTAAAGATGTCCCGGAGTTTGTCGTCGATTGTCGCAGGACTTCCGGGCCGCGGGGCGAAATTTCAATTAACTTCCGAATTGCTAAAATTCCGGGCGCGCGCCGCGGGTTAACTGCTAATCAACACCTTGATTGGTATTAATAACCGGCGGCCCTCGGGCGCCCGTCCCCACGATCCCCGATTCTTATCGGGCACGGCGAGCTTGGGCGTGACGCGATTCTCGGCCGGGGGCGCGCGCGCTCGACGTGTCCCCTCTGCCCCCGGAACGTAATAAGCGCGAGGCGCGCGGTTATGGTTCATCTTAATTTATTCCCTTCTTGTCCAGTCGCCGGGCTCCGAAGACGCTTTGTGACGAAACAATGGACGTCGCGACCGCCCCCGGACAATGCCCGCGCGGGTCAGGCGCAATCCGGAGGACCTTAATCACGCGCGCGTCAAATCGAATTTGTCTGCTTCCGGTCGGGGCAGGGGCGGGGGCGCTCACCTACCCACCTGAATTGACTTCCGGCTCTCGAATGTCAAGGACACCGGCCATTTCGCCCTCGAGAATCGCATTATCCCGCTTTGCGCTGCTCCCCCTTCCGTTATCCTCGGGAAAATCTGAATTTGCGGTCCATGCTTGTTTATCCGAATCGCTGCCCCCGTCCGAGGCCCTCCGAACAACAACAACAGCGCGGCCGTGCGCTCACGTAAGCGACCGCCCACGCATAAATAATGCCGCCCGGCCGGGGGACGCGGATAATCCTTACATGTTTGCATACAGAGCATTACGTCGCGTCCGCGAGCAAACGCTCCCCACGGCGGCGGGAAGAATCGCCGGGCATCGAATTAAGAAATTCCGGCCGACCGGAGCGCGGAGGCGCCGGGCACGCACAAAGACGGCCGCGCCGGGCGTTCGATAACGCGAGCCGGAAGGTAATTCGATGATTGGCGGCAACTCGAGCGTGCCGGATGCGTTTGGCGATACGATACGTGAATTCGGTCCTCTCATCCCCCCCGTCCCGCTTCGCTACAAAGTTAAACGCGTCAGCTGCAAGCAAAGGGGAAAAGGATTATTTTCCAGCTTGATTGTAAGCTTCGAGTAAATTTTTGCTGCAAAATCAATATCTGTTAATTTTCTATGCCTTCTCAGTGATAACAGCAGTTAGGAGGTGTTTTTTATGTAGTATTTTCACGAGCAGTGAAAAAAAATACGAGCAGTGAAAAAATACTTCACGCACTGTTTGCTGCATATTTATTTGATCAAAAACTGTCTATAAAAAAGGCGTCAAAAGTAACATATCCCAATGTCTCGTCAGTGATAAAGGTTTTCCTAGATAATTTTTCGTCGGAGATCATGTGTAGGGGAGGTGCATCCAAAATGACATACCCCGTAGACTTTCTTGTTCACGACGCGCATTTTTTGCTACAAGGAAATATCGTAAAGCTTCCCTTGATCATTGGTACAAATTAATTAAAAAATGTTAAATTCTGCTCGCCCCTTTGCCGCGCCGAGCGGAACTCGCAAATGCTTCCTTAATCATCCGCAACGTGATTAAGCAATTAATTTCGGCTGCACTCTCCGCGCGGCGTTCGTTCCTCCTAATGCGTCCGAAAAAAAAGCATCTCCGCTCGAAATTGCCGCCGCGCTTCGGTTCGAAGGCGTTCCTTCGATGCTCGCGTTTGTTTCCCATTGTTGCGCGCTCAAAAATCCTGCCGCTGCAAAATTAGCGCGCGTCTCGGGCGGTAATTAAGCGCCGCTTCATCGCAGCGCGCGCCACTTTCGCTCGGCGCGAACGAGACCGCGCGACGGCGTCGTGCGCTTTAACGGGCTCCTTGCGAGGTCGTTGCGCGCGCGTTTTTTTTTCGTCCTGCGGCGCGAGATTTTTAATAGAGCCGCCGTTAACTGCAACGCGTAATAACCCGGAGTCTCGCCCTGCGCCGTATAAAAATGAAGCGCGCCGTTTACGACGCGCCGTTCGCACGTAATGAACGTCGCGGCGCTTTTACTTTTCCCTCGGCCCGCGGTCCTTTATCGCGTCGGGCTCGATCCGCATCGTCCTTGACGCATCGCGCGTCTAATTTCCCCGTAACGCGTTGCGTCATCGGCGATCGCGGCCGGACAAAACAGGGGTGAAATTTCCGCGCGGAAACGCGAACAACAACAAGCCGTAAAATCCTTGGATGGTCCTCCTGTCCGGTGTAATAAAAACGTAGGAAGGGGGCGGGGGGCGATAAATTATAATTCGGCGCTTCAATCAATTTCCGCGACCGGGGAAGTTCGGCGGTGATTGATGGACGCGAAGAAAATGAAGTGACAAATGAATGCGAGGCAATAAATAGTTCGGTCGAGGGGAAAATGTATCGAGGTCGGGGGCGGCGGCGGCGCGGTTCGATTCGGATGGGGCGCTTAATGCGCGGAATGAGCGCGAAACGCATAACAAATTGTAAAGTATTCATGTTTAGCATGTTCGGGGGTAATTTTCCGCGACTGTCAGCTCGCCGCCGCCGGCGCCGCCTCGAAGGAATGCACATTGTGCGGCGGAGCGCCGCGGCGCAATTTATTATTCACGCGATCGGCGAAAGGAACGTGTCGTGCGGATAGGGCACGTTCGCCCCGTTCGTATTAATAGTCGTATTGATTTCGCTATCGAGGGGGTGGGTTCGGTTTTGCTAATTTTATACAATTTCGCACCATACAAAAAACCGTGTAGGGTAGAGGTGGTAAAAATGACATTCCCACATAACTTCTGTCCTGATTTTTATTTTTGTTTTGAGTAGGGGAGAGGCGGGCAAAATGACATACACCTTAAACCAGGTCAGGGTAAAAATGACACTCCTTCATAACTTTTGTCCTGATTTTAATTTTTGTTTTGAGTAGGGGAGAGACGGACAAAACGACATACCCCTTAAACCATGTCAGTTGTCCTAATTTTTGTATAAAAAGTGTTGGGCTCCGCCGAAATTTTAGCGAAACTGATGGTATGTCGTTTAGGGGGTGGCCTCCCCTACGCAAAGCTCAAAAACCATTGTAAATCTTCCCGCCCCGAATAAATTTTCGGCGGATCAAGATTAAAACGCCACGCGGCGCATTCAATTTGGCAACATCTAGTCGCGCCCGCCCCCCCGGCCGCGCCGCCGCCGCCGCAGTAATTGAAACGAAATTGTAAATTGTAATTGGAATCGCGATCGGAATTGATCGACCGCAAAAACCGATCGGCGGCGGCCCCGTCCGCGCTCACCTTTCGCGCCCCGCGCCCGCCGCCCGCGAAGGCGCCGGGCGCGCGAACAATTCAATCGCAATCACCGAATGACGAAAACGTTTAATTACACTTCGGCGACTGCGCGCGCCGCAATGCACTCGGGCGCATCGGGGCGCGGGCGGGCGCCGAGGGCGGCGGCTTTACGGCCGCCGCCCGGCGCGAAACTATAATGAAAACTTAATGAATGCGAACCGAATTCGTCCATTGATCGCGCGTCGATTTATGTCGCGCACAATGCGCGCCCGGACGGCGGGCGAACGCTAAAGGTTTCGCTTTTTTCGAAATGAAAAGTTAATCACTCGCGGGCGGGGGACGAAGGGCGCGCGAAAGAGTTTCGCGCCTTCGGCGGATTCGCGTGCGCCGAACTTTCGTCTCCGCCGGCGGCGCGAGTTTTTAATGTATGTATGGGCAAACTTTTCTCATCGCTTAGGTCCTCGACGCCTTGGAACGCGACTTCGGTGTGCTCAACGCAACGCCCTGTATGTCATCGTTGGCTAAACTCGCCGAGCGCGTTGTCTTCGCTCCTCGAAGTTTTTGCGCGCCGCCGAAACTTTCCCCGCCCGCGAATTGCGCGTTTCATTCGTCGCGCCGGAAGTTCGCGAGTTTTTCGACACTTTGACGCCCGCGAAACGAGAAGCCGAGGGGCGGGGCGCGGCAACAAGTATCAATAAATAAATGGGGCGGCTTTAACGGCGCGAATTCGCGAGGACGCGCGGGCGGCGCGAATCTTTTTCGTTAATTCCGTCGTTCGCCTTAATCCCGCCGGATTCGGCGCGAGCGCCGCTTAATTATGCGCTCGTTTCGGGCATTTGTGCCGTTCGGCGACTCCCCCGCCGCGTCTCCCCGTCGGCGCTCCTCGAATCCTCGCGCCCTGATGTTTTTCCTTGTGCGCGCATACGTGTGCCACATAAAAATCGCGGCGGCGGCGGCGGGCGCTTCTTTTGTACGCATGTAAATCGCGGGAGCGGCCGTAAAACACACAACAGGAGCACGCCGGATCCGCCGCACGCCGCCTGAATTTCGATGGCGCGCGCGCAAATGGAAAAGTTCGCCGAGGGCGCCGAAGTTAAAAAAGGACGAGCGGAGCGAAGTAACCGCGGCGAGAGGGCAATCAGTGCGTTCGAGTGACTTCCTTCGACCGCGCGCGCGCGAAATAAGAAATAAGGACGAGGAGGGGTGCAAGAAACGCGAATGTGCGGTGAATTAAAAGTGCGCCACGCTCGGGAAAACTTAATTTTTCCGCGCCATCGCTCTTAATTCCTAGACTGCGGGGTTTGCAGGGTAGCGGAGGGGTAAAAATGACATACCTCGCTAACATCCAGACATTTCTTAAAATTTACGTTTGTGTAGGATAGAGACGGGCAAAATGACATTCGAATTTTATGTGAAAATTTTGCGATCCGCAAAAAGTGGCAGTGTGTCGTTTTGCGAGTCCTCCCCTACGAGAATCGCGGAAATAAGAAACAAGGACGAGACGCGAATGCGCGGGGAATTAAAAACTCGGGAGAAACTTAATTTTTCCGCGCCATCGCTCTCGACTCCCGGTCCGCGGGGAGGGGGCGACTTCGTGCGAATTTACGCGCGCCGGTAAATTAAAGTTAAACACCCCCGCCCCGAATTAGTTCATTAACGCGCGAAAAAACGCGCGGGAATTAGTCGCGCCTCCTCCTCCTTCGACGACACCGCCGCAACATTCGCTCCTAAAAGTTTACGAGCTTTAATTAAATCCCGCATTATTTATTCCGTCTTCCGGGAGGGGGCGGCGCGCGGTTTCAGTTACGAGCGCTTGCATAGTTTCGCGCGAGTTTCGCAATTTTCGTTTCTGCCATTCCGCTTGACGAACCGCCCCGAAACTCGCGAGGCGAACGAACGAATTTGCCAATTAAAAAACCGAACTAAGAAAAGAGGACGTTCGCCGCTCGCCGCCCTTAAATGTTCTAAACGCATCTGCCGCGGCCCGCCGGGCGCGTTTTATTGCTTTGTTGCTCGTTGATTTTTGTTTGTTTTATTGCGCGTCCTCAAAGGCACTTCTTTGTGGCGCGCGCCGCGCCGCAACGCCGAACAATGTAGCGCCGAACTTTTTTCCTGTCGTTTGATCCTCCGCCGGGAGATTCGCGGAAACTTGAATTCGCGAAAAGTTCGCCGTCCGCTGATAAAAGCAATGGCGGCGCATTAAGCGGGCGGGCGGGCGGCGCGCGTCGCAAATGAAAAATCAGGCGAATTGAATCGGGCGCGTTTTCCTCCGATGCGGAAGCGAGCGGCGATCAGGTGGGCCGCGCTCCCCGAGACAAATCGCGCTTGTCAGACGCGCGATTCGAACGCGTCCGTTCGAAATCGAGCGCCATATTTAAAGTTTCCGCGTTAATCTTTCATCCCTCCTCGTTCGCCCCGCCGCATCCGTCACTTGGTTCGCAGGCGATGCTTCCAATATGGCCCAGCAGAGTTGAGCGATAAACAATGAGCGCGTCGTTATTTTTCCGCAATAAATCGAAACGAAACAGGCGATTGATTCCGTTCACCCCGTCACGACTTGCGACATGTTTTGTTCGCCCAAACTTCGCCCGCAGTCGCTCGACTTTACTCCGGTTCGCTTTGGCGCGGCGGCGGCGAAGGTGGATGAGGTCGGCGCGGTTGCGGCGAGCGAGTTTCGCGCCGCCGGGAAAATCTAGGCGCAGGTAACGGGGGACAGACCCGCGCGCCCGCCCGCCCTCCAGCCCCCTCGAAGCGTTCGGTCGAACAATTTCATCGTTTCATGGGTACTCGTAAAGATACAACAATATTGACTCTCAAACAAGCGGCGGCAACAATGCGACGTTAACGTGCGCGAACAATCGCCGCGCGCGGTGCCGTCGGCGGAGCACTGCGCCCTGTCGATGTCGACGCGCCCGCCCCAGATAGAGAGGCGGCGTTACCGGCCGCCGGCGGCGCGCGGCGCTTTGTGCATTCCTCGCCGCGCGCGGCTGTTTCTATTTTCCGCTTTTCTCGCGCGCGACGACTGCATTTGCATCCGGCGAAATCGGATATCGAGTGTCTTCGATTCGCCGACGACGCCATTCGGCGCGCAAACAACGCCGTCCGTCAAGGGCTGTCGTTCGCACGCTTGTTATTATTTTCCTTTGAGTGCGCGCTGAAAGTCGCGCGATTTTCCGCGGAAACGTCTCGCCGAATTTTAGTTCGGAACCAAGCAAGCGCCGAGCGAATTAATTAAATTTTAATTTTCTTTTCGACGGCGACGTCTGACGAAACGCGCCGTTAAAAAGCTATCAACGCTCGCGCTAATTACAGATGTACTTTAATGGGATGTTTGCTTCCGGCGAGCATCAAGGGGGTCCGGAGTTTCCGCAAGTTGTCGGCGGCCGCTCGAATTTTTAACGAGCGCGCGCGATCGGCGCGGCTCGCGCTCGTAATTTGTTTATTTTGCGGTCGGCGGCGGCGGCGACGGCGAAAACTTCGCGGCGCTTTGAGAAAAACCGGACGGCCGGATTAATTACCGACTCGGATGCGCCTCGGGTTTTTCAATTTTCGCCATCTAATCGCACTTTTTCTCTGTTTGTTGCAGGTGCGTACAACGCGCGAGCGAAATTCGTGGAAAATTTTCAATCGACGTTGGTCGCCAGTCACGTCGCGCGCATTTATGAATTATTAATGGCGCCGCCGATATTTCCAGCCGCCGGCGGCGGGAGTTAACTGCGCCTAAGTGCGGCGCACGTCGGCGGCGGCGACGAGTTCGGTTCGTGCGTTATTATTGTTCTTTCGCATCCTGCCGCGCGAAATATGCATATCGGAGAGAATCAATCGCGATTTTCCAATTAGTCGCGAACGTCGATAAATCCATCCGGCGGCAAAGTTTTTCCCCGCGCGGCGTCGAAACTTCGCGCGTAAATTCGACGGCGGGCAGGAGGCGGCGGCCGTCGGTGTTGTTCGCTTGCTGCAAATAACAAAAGTGACGCGCGCCCGGGCGTATTCCGAAAGGTCCGCGGAGATTTCGCGCCTGCCGCGCCCGCCGCCGCCAACAGGTGAAAGAGTGCGCGCTCGTCACTCACGCCGCCTCCGCCCGCCCGGGGAGTTGCCGCTCGCGTCGAAGCAGAGGGCGCCGCTTCGCCGGCGCGCTGTCTTAAGGTCGGCGCGCGCGCCTCGTCTTATTTCGCGACCTTCTGCGCGCCCCTCGCTGAATTATTAATTCCCCCGGGCGACCTTTAAATTAATCATGCATATTTCGCGCTTGGCGCAGCGGAAAAACACGGCGCGCGGAAAATGGCGCGGCGCGCATGAAGCGCTTCGTAATCGATGGCGGACATTTTCATTTCGATCCATAAATTAGATGCGCGTCGCTGTCACAGGACGAAAAGGTCCTTTTTTACCGATAAAGTTAAGCTAGTTGTCCGTACACATCCCGATCGGCTTGTTTCGAGTGGTGTCGGTCAGGTTCGTTCCCCCTCTACTCACAATCAACGTCAAATTTTTGTACTGATTTTAACCCCCGATAACTTCGGCTCTAATCGATTGATTTTAATTTTTTCTAGTGTAGATTATACCTAGGACTTTAGACTAGTTGCGAAAAAAATTTGATATTAATCGGGTACACCTAAGTATCTCCACTGCGCTCTATTCATCCCCACTACTCACAAGCGACGTCAAATTAGTTCACTGACTTTAACCCTCGATAACGTCGGTTCTAATTGATCGATTATAGTTTTTCCAAGTGTGGATTATACCCTGGACTGTAAGCTAGCCAGAGACAAAATGTCGTATTTATCGGATGCTCCTAAGTATCCCCGACTACGCTCTATTCATCCCCACTACTCACAATGGACGTCAAATTATTTCACTGACTTTAACCCCCGATAACTTTGCTTCTAATTGATCGATTTTAATGTTCTAAAATCTGGATTATACCTCGGACTGTATACTACCCTCAGAAAAAATTTCATATTAATATGACGCACCTAAGTATCCCCACTATGCTCTATGCATCCCCTCTACTCACAATCAAAGTCGAATTAGTTCACTGACTTTAACCCTCGATAACTTCAGTTCTACTCGACCGATTTTAATGTTCTAAAATCTGGATTATACCTCGGACTGTATACTACCCTCGGAAAAAATTTCATATTAATAGAATGCACCTTCGTATCCCCACTATGCTCTATGCATCCCCTCTACTCACAATCAAAGTCAAATTAGTTCACTCACGTTAACCCTCGTTAACTTCGGTCCTAATCTGCCGATTTTAATTTTTTCAAATGTGGATTATACTCTGGACTTTAAGCTAGCCAGGGAAAAAAATTTCGTATTTATCGGATGCTCCTAAGTAACCCCCACTACGCTCTATTCATCCCCTCTACTCACAATCGACGTCAAATTAGTTCACTGACTTTAACCCTCGATAACTTCAGTTCTACTCGACCGATTTTAATTTCTTAAAGTGCAGATTACACCTTCGACTTTAAGCTACCCCCGGAAAAAATTTGGTAGTAATCGGATGCAGCTAAGCACAAGAACTGATCGGAAATGTAAAAGCGCAACAAGTTCTTCGAGCCAGTTTAAACATTGATTTATCGTCGCGCTCTTTATTTATCATTTAAGTTAGCTGTGTGAATTCAATTAGTTAATGGACGCACGCGCTCCGGAGATCGATTGCGTGCCGAGCTGCAGGATGCAGGACTGCGCGCGGCCCGCGTTGCGAGTGCATCTTTTCGGCGTGCCGCGTGCGCTCCGATATTTGTTATTAGTTCGATTCGTTTCGATTTTGATTTAATGAACTCGCGCGCCGCGCGTGGTATTAATTACTTTATTAACAAGAACCGGCCGGCAGTGAATTTGTATCAATTAGCGCGCGCGCCCAAATTGAAATTTAATTAGCCGGAGGAGCGCATCGCGTCGCGTGGCGTTTAATGAGGTTTTTAATGGGATTTTTAGTGTGCGCGGGCGATGCGTAGGGCACGACTAGTCGGGGGACGGGGGGGCGGTGATCGATCCGGGGCGTATAACGATGTCTTTCGCCCGAAACGCCCCGCGCCGATCGTCTCGAATTTCGGCGAAACCGAGCCGAGCCGTCGCTTGATGTTTGCGTTACGGCTCCGCACGATCGATGGCTGCGCTGTTCGAGTGGGCATTGCCGGCAATCGGTTCAATTAACCGTTAGGTAACGCTCGCGCCGACGCGCCGACGTGGCGAGTGCCGTTTTCGGCGCTAATTTCTAAGCATTTCATCCGTCCTCCGGACGAACGTAACCGGCGTCGCGGGTTTACGTGTGCTCAAATGGACGCGCACTACGCGCGCGCGGCGCGCACGCCCATATAACCTGATGTTAAGGTGCGCGCTGCGGTGGATCTCGGTCACGTTCATCCGAACGCCGCGCTCGACTGACAACATGCATCGCGATTAATTACGCGTTAGCGACGTGGTAATTGGCGCCGATTGGCCCGTGACGTG
>JARRAA010014976.1:0-10454 GCA_030557295.1 Ecitodaemon sp. MM-2014 | reverse complement strand
CGAATCCGGGATGGTCAAGCCGTTGCCATACATTGTTAATGTCAGTGTCGCAGCCAGTTATAATTTCTCCTCGGCGAACCGGAGCAATATTTTATCGCCGCACGCAGGTCCCGTGGCGGCCGGCGTCGGGCGCAGCTTGTTATTTAAGAAGACACCAGAAGGTTGCCGTTCGTTCGCCAAGAGGTGATCTTTGTTCATCTCGCCGGCCCGAAGAAGAAAAATCGGCCCGGCCCGAACGTTCAACATCTGTCGATTTTCTGCCCGCCGCGCGCCGGCGTAGGGCGTTTGTTTGCCTACAAATATAAAGTGTGCCGGTGCCGCACGTGTGCACGTGCAGAACGGCGCGGCGAGCGGTCGAAGGCTGCGTAGGTGTACAGAGGCGGAGGGAGCAGTAAATTTTTCGCATTTTCTGATGCAAGACAAATAGAAAGAATGGAAAACTTAAGAAACGCATTGACTCCAAGATGAGTCGAGTTAGGACTGCACCGGTACTCGGTCACCGAGAAATCCAACAGTTCGACACCCAAGAAATTCCCCGCAGTTGCTTCATTCAGGCCGACGAGGAGGGCTCGCCTGGCGCGTGAAATAATGCAAAAGGGAGAAGCACTTTAAGCAACCGTCGCATGCATCTGTGGCGATGCAACTTAACGCCAGCGCCGCGTTCGAACGCGATTCAATGGGGAACACCTGGCAGTAGCTGACAGTGTGCACGATGTGGTGTGGGGTCTTGCCTATCCTACACACGGCACCGATGCCAACGTAAGAATCTCGCCGAAGAAAATTAACATTATCCGTGCCCCAGGGGCTTGGAGCAGCAATGGCATAAGCCTAATCTATGAGCAACTCACCAAAAGCCAAAAGGAAGTAAATTAAAAATTATTACAATAAATACTAAATAATGCAATGTGAATTTAACGCTTCGTCGGAGCCGCACCATATCGCACTACATCACGCTAAACCGAATACCTACGGCCGTAACGTGCAAGGTTGTGAGTTGTGACACTGTGCAGCTTAAACACACATATACGAGCAATCAACGTTTTGATTCGATTCGCTCCACAGTTCCTGTCTAGTTGCGTGGGCATCATTCATTCATACACATTGCTATATAACACACGATTCGTTTGTATCGCGTAAAATAATTCATTCATATTCTTCCTTCGCGTTGTTTCCTCCGCGTTCCAAAATCAATCCCACCACCTTGTTTATGAATATAATTCCGCTAATTGAATGTCAAGTTATCGAATACCATGCCTTATTAGTAGCACCAATCCCTACCAAGATGTCTTTTCATTTCCATGCCCAAAGATGTCTTATATAAACATGATTAAACACGACAACAACAACAAGCAGCAGCAAAAGAAGAAGAAGTGAATAAGTATAATCTTAACTTGCGTAACGAGCACATGAAGGAAGTTTGTAGGCAGTTGATGATGTTTATGAAATTTTTGTCTTTAAATGATTTTGCAATAACACCACAGACAGACAGCCGAGAATCTCTGAGGCATTAGGATGCATTATAATTACGAACAATATTAAAAGGCAATCATCGAACGTTCTAGTTGTGGCCCACTGTCCTAGATTTTAGTCGAAGTCATGATTTTAGTCATAACTTTTTCGGTGTAATTTCGTTAAAACCAATGCTGTTGAGCTGCTCGCCAGAAAGGCACGCCGATGCTTTAATAATCCGTTAGCATGTAATTTATGATCAAATGCCAAGCATTCTATGAATAGGTTTTGATGAAAATTTTCAAATTAAAACCGAATCTCTAAGAAACAGTTACAAATGTGCCCGAGATGATTACAAGTGAAAACACGAAGAGATGAAAACCGAAAACGCGGCAAACATAGCTCTAAACTAACATGCCTAAATCAGCCACCCGGACTATGATCCATACATTAGAAGCATATTCTGCGTTTGGCGTGTAGATGCGCGCCGTGATGAGATGCTAGCCGGGGCATTCCTAGCCATCCTAACCACGGATCTGGCGAAATCGTAATAGTCGAAATGTAATGTCGGATAATTTGTAGTCTCGCGCAGTGGTTGCCTTGGCAGCGGCGTTGCTGGAGAGCTAACGGCAAGGCAAGGTCGATTATAGTTTATAGTTGCAACCTAATTACCTACTTTTAAAATGCACACGAATCCAATACGAAAGCGGCGCGGCGCACCGTCATTATCAAACCTCGACGAACAATATTCGTAGGTGTCGAACGTAATTTTCGCGCTGTTGCAATAATTGCGAATTGTGTAATAACAATTCGGGACTTTCCCCATGTGCAAAAATCTCCAAGCCGAGCTCTGATCGATCTGACGAAATTTGTAAAACGCGTTCCGCTGAAAACCGACAACCATTTCGCCTCGGCTGACGTCAACACGATAATTGCTATAAAATGGTCGTTCAACCATTTTTAAATATTTTACGCTATCGCAATAATGCCGTGTAAATATTTCCAATTGAAATTAAAAATAATATATGCACAACGCAACACTATTTGCTCATGGGTTATTCAAGAAACGCAAATAAATATTTGAGCTATAAAATATCAAGTGCATAAACGAAGAAAAAAAAAAGCATAAAACTCGTCTGTGCGCTGCGATCTTTATTTACGACATCAGCGCTGGCAAGTATTGAGTAAGCAGTTGATAATATTATAATAAATTTCTTAATAAAAGTGATGTAAAACAATGACAGGTCGTATAACCTGCCGGTATATTAATGCGAAGTATAGCAAACATAACAACCTTTACTTTCAGTAAACGTTTAATTTTATAATTTCTCCTTGAATCGTCTCAAATCAGATATTTTTAGACGTTGGCAATCTCGTTCGTTAACCAAACAATGCTCGACAAACAAAAAGCGTTGAAAAATACAATTTTCTCGATAAAAACTGACCTTTCTCTGACACGACAGCAAAAACAACAGACAACAATTTCTAAATTGACAATAATCATTCTGTTTTTGTTTGCTTGATACACCGAAATTATTTGGAAATACCCGCTTCGCACCTTGAAAGATTATCTGTTTTTTTTATCACAATCACTTAACATATCACCTCGACTGTTCGTGTTAATTCACGAATGAATTGCACGTAATTAAATTTTTAGTGAAAGTTCGCACACCAGCCGGAGCTCAAACATTTTAATTGCAATTACTTTTCCCCATTAATTTGCCAACTTGGAAATAAAGTATAAACTGTAGCCGTTCGCTCGCACAGCATTTATTTTGACGGACAAGACAAGCGAAAGAAATCCGCAAACTTTCAAAAGATTTCAACTTATGTGGAGTTAACGCCGCGTTATATCAATCGCTCATTTTCGATGTCGGTGGGTTGTAGTTGTCTATTGAGTCGTGGCGATCGAGAATAGTTAGTTCATTTCCATTTCGCCCGACGGCCACTTATGATCCGCGTGCGCGAAAAGCAAACCTCCGGCGTTACGCGAGCCAAACGCGCGAGAGATAGGAGGATGAAAAGGAAGACCGTCGAACGTATTGAATATCGCCGTCCTGCCGTTCGATACATTCCCATGACATTTATACGCCGTAAGCTGCTACCAGCCACCACCTCGCGCCGGAATAACAATTCCAACCACATCCACGGTATAAATAAAGTATGCTCCCGTGCGGCTGTGCCCTGCACGTACGTCCTGCATGCCGTGCGTATTAGACCCATCTCTAGTGCCTGGTTCGCGTTTCCGATACTGACATCAATTCAAACGCACTCCAGTTCACGTTAGCGCGCCGAGAAAATAGGCGCACTATCACGATTAATACGCAGGTGTCGGGTGTAAATATCGAATTTTATTTTTAACCGCCTCCCGACCACTGAAAATAAACAAACAGATATACTCACCGAGTGTAAATGCTCGAGAGCCAATATGATCTCTCCGATGTAGATGCGCACTTCGTGCTCTTTGAAATGCTCTCTTTGGTACAAGTGCGTGAACAATTCACCTCCAGCCACGTAATCTGTAACAAATCAAAGCAGACGTGGCGTGAGTTCGAGCCCGACGTCGACGACGGCGAATTTAATGGAAATATGAATTTCCATCTCCGATATCAATGATGCCAACGTTCGCATCATAGCGTCCTTAAATCGATCGCGAACAGGAGAGTACATCAAATCCACTACATCAATATCCACTCTCTATCGAAATCAGGATCGGATCGGCGTAGAAAACACCGTCTAGACTAGCAGACTTATTGTACCCAACAAATTAAATATACAACCACGCATAAACAAATAAAGGCCCGCGCTCGCAAACAGCCGACGCTCTGCCCAAGGCCTGCCAGCGCCGCCGACGAGAGTTCATCATCGCGCGCAAAAAATACACGTACCGCGCGGGAGAGATCATGTCCTACCGCAACGCGTTTCGGCGATACGCAAAAAATAAATCAGCTGCGCATTAGCGGTGCGCGCGCGCGCCTCGGGTCGACCATATGCTAAAGCGAGCGCGCCGCCATTGCGCTAATTATCGCTTGATTAGTTAATAGCATGCAAAACGAAAATTAATATACGATCGTTAATTTTCGTAATTTCGTAATAGTGCCTACGGCCATAAACTTTTGCTCCTCACAAAATTACTATCTTCATTATTTCAATGTTTGGGAAGGTTTTACGCGTTTTTTATGCAGGAAAAAAAGTTATCCTGTCGTGACTCGTGACACATTAGCCACGATAAAACATGCGGGCGGCACTGGATATTCCATGAAGGTAGTCGCCGCGCGCATCAAGGGCAGAAAGCAGAACGCCTGGCTGAATTGAAACTGCGGGCCGACACGGATACGTCTCTTTCGTCGTCGCATCAAAAACATTTCGCGTCGCAGGCGCACCAACATTTTTCGCCTTTGCACGCGAAATTGTTGCTTCGGCCTGTGTGAAATTTATTAGCTGATTGTTTCAATTACAATAGTATTCAATGAATCATCCGACTGTCTACGTAAATAACTCGGCGCAGGTCAGAAACACGGTTGAAAGGCACATAATTTAAGTCACATCCAAATATAAATTATTAAAACGGCGAGACTTCGTGCTCGAATAATAAAAATACTAGCCAGTCGCGTACGTTTTATAAACCGTCGCAGTGCAACAATAAAATAAAATAAATCTACAAAGCACAACATCCGGAATCAACTCTAGATTAAGCTAAAAGTAAAGATGTACCTAAGATGTATAATGACTTGCGACTCTAAACGTTTTAAATCCCACTTCAACATGTGATCTGTGTGATTTAGTGAAAGTCGCGAACAGATTCCAGATCAAAGATAATGAAGTCACTCGAAAAACGTCATTATTCGCTAGTCGCGAGTTATTTTCGTTGGCAACATCATAATGACACACACATGCCCGCCGCGCGAAGGATGCAATTGCATCGAGAGTCGCATAAAATGTTTGAAGTTATGGAGAGAAAGTTTTATTTTCGGCGGAGGAAAAAATGGAACGAGGACACTCCAAACTGCTAAAAACGTTCTTTTATTGTCCTCAGCACATATTCACGTCTATGTAATGCCGCAATATCTCGAGTGCGCACGCGCGCGGAACTTCGATTGCATGATTTCGCCTCTGCGTTGAACAAAACGCACTCGTAATGTGTATTCACATCACACAAATATTAAAATCTAGCGGGACACACGGAAATAGAGGCGATGAAGATTTTAGTGACTCGATAACAAACGTACGATCATAAATCTTCATCATAAAACCTTTGGTTTGAATGGGTAATTTAGCGACGTATAATTTAATTGAATCGGACAACATTCTTAGAGTATACTCGTCAATCTCCATGCAGCACACGATTCCACCGTCAATTAAGTACCGCAACGCTAACTCTATGCCGGAGAACTTTCGCTGCTCCCAGCGCGCGATCTATATAATATACCTGTGTAATATAAGTGAATTGATATTAAAACGCCGTAATATTTCGCCTCTTTCACTAGACAGCGGTTCGCGATTCGCAATCCGCGATTCCAGAAAGTCCGCGACCACTTGCCGTCGCGTCGCTTCGATCGACGTACGACTCACTAAACGGCCGGACTACTTGCTCGAGTGACTTGCATATAGCGTTAGGCCATTTATATCAATTTCTAACGGTCCTTGGAAGCCGCCGCAACTTGGCGACGCCGCGCCATCGGGCCCGACTGACGATGGCATCAATTGCAGGATTGTTGCTTGGCGGCGTACAAATTGTTCTTGTAACTCACAACAGAAACAACTACACGCTAGCGAGGAGTTAAGTATACCTAGCAATTAAGCCATGAATAAAAGTGAAACGTTCCCAGACCGTCTGTCTGCGTTAATAAAAGAAACGGCAATTCGGCATGAAAAAATGTGGCCAACTAGGATACAGTTAAGCATGTATAATATGAACGTCCAGCCGGATCGCGCGGAATGCGCGATGAATCATCGTCGCATGTCATGATTCTTCTGCGCGGAGCGAGCGTTGATAAATACATCGAAGACGAGTGACTCAATGCCCAAGGCAAGCGCTCGCACCGAATTTCGGCGTTGCGACACATATTCAATCCACGGCATCCACACAATCGTCTACAAGTCGCTAGGAATATATTAAAGGATGCGGTCCGTCTCGCAGAAAATAACAACGGAACCGAACAATAACAGTACCGAGGCAATGACATTCTATTCATTACTATGATGCAAATCCGCGATGAAAATATAATAAGCGAGTGAAAGTGAAAAAGGACAGAAGACGCGAGACTTTCCATGCCGACGCGTGCAACTCCTAGCTAGCCTCTTCGGCGTCCAACTCCAGCGCCAACTTTTGATACCTAGACGCCGGAACGCGACCACCGCTCGACGACGACGAACCGCAGTAACTTTCTCTTTTCTAAAATTAAAACCATAACAAAAACCGCCGCCTGCTCGATCATTCAATTCAGCGAATCCGAGTCCTAGAGCGCAGCCTTTCTTCGCGAATAAGGCTAAACGCTTGTCACTTGCGCGTGGCGCGTTCGACCGCGTGTGAAATGCGCCGACAATCTCTCAATTACCCGATTGATATTGCAACACGTTACGCATAAACGCGTTACACGCGCGCCGCTGTATTATCAGAAGCGATGCCGCAGAGTCGCACTAGGAGATGCAAAAAGCGACAAAAATTTATTTGGCAATAGCTGGAGTCATCAAGCGCGATAATCATCGTTGATTTATGAGAAAATGTCGCGCGCTCGTAAAACACGACACATAAACTATTTACGCGCTCGCGAAACCCAGATGAAATTCGCTTGCGTGTAGTTTGCAAAAGTTACACGGTTCGGGGACCGTAATTCGATTATTCCGACGTCGGGTCGAATTGGGCGCAAACCGAATTAAGACAACCCTGCGAAACGAATCTTTGATCGCCGCGCGTCGTTTTTGCCATATCGACGGCGCGTCGTCGTCTCGACGTCGAAGGGAACGACCGTGACGAACACCTATAAAAGTCCATTCGGTTCAAATCAATAATCGCTGAGAAAACATTCGGTCCGGCCGAGCGACGGCGGCGCGTTAAGGCGTTAATTAATTCGATTTCTATAAATTTATGGCTAAACGACCGCGTGTTTCTCAATTCCGAACGTTTATTCGTTTCGCGTCACCGGTCGACGGATTAAAACGCTTCGACATGCTCGTACATCGAGATTAACGCTAACGGAATCAAATTTCCGATCGGATTTGAATGCGTAAATCCTTCACACTCACCTAATATTAAATGAAGTTTGGCATCAGTCTGGAAGGCATAGTGCAAGGTAACTAGGAAAGGATTATCACGGACGGCTTCGAGGACCTGCCGCTCAGTCTTGGTGTGTTCGGTCGTCTTCTTCTTCTGCACGATGGTGGCCTTCTTGAGGACTTTCATCGCGTAGAGACGGCCGTTGTCGGAGCCGCCGCGTTTCCGCACTAGGAAAACTTTGCCGTAGGCTGCAACAAATAACAAACGCAACATTAATAAAGCAATTAACGTGCTTTCCTCGCTGCATCAAGCGGGCAATTTAAGAGCACTGATGTCTGACCTACAAAATGCGGAAATTAATAAAGAGCCATCTTGGAACTGTTACTAACAAAACCGATGAATTCGCCTAAAAACGAAAGCCGAACGAGATAATTGACCAGATAAAAAGGAACAGGAAAAAGTACAACATCGAGACGTCGAGCGTGAATTTTCGGGTCACTATATTTAAGCATATGTCGCGTCTCGACGAGCCACGACCACGATTCGTCGTCGTCGTGCATATCTCCTCACGTCCTATATCCTTTCCAACACACGCGCTCGATCGCATAACAGTCCGGCATTTGTTGCATCTGTTTTCCTCTTCGATCTCCAATCGGCGGCGCTTTCACAATTACACGTCGGCACACCAATTACAAGCAATTTAAGTTTCCCACTATGCGCTTTTTGACGATTAATTGCGCACGCGCAACATTCAATCGCAGGTACTAATTTTACTAATTGCCGACGACACCGCGGCGCAACGAGAAACGTGCGTTTCGCACCTATCAAATGGACACACGCGCAAGCCAACTCTGGCCCAATTGACAAATTAATATCTAGCGAGCGAATACCGTTCGCCCGTCGTTGTCAAATTCCCATACGGGAAAATCACGAGAGTCGCCAAATAAGATAATTTATTAAACGCGCGTGCTGTTTTAACCCGCAATCATGGTCAGTCGCAGTTTGCAGCACGTGTAAATTATAGTGCATTACGGCGCTTAATAAAATTTCGCACGACATTGCAATTCCCGCACACACCCGACACACGCGCAGAGAAATGCCTCGGCGCATCGCGTTTCTACGCCAGTCGTAACTTCATCAGATATCAGCAATTCGAACCATTCGTCACATCAACTGATTATAAAAAAGTCGTTGCCCTCGGCTGAAAATACAAGCACCTTTCCGACCTCAAGGCGTTACGTTTACCATTAGCCGGGCGCAGAATACTCCCGACAACTGCACGGCAACGAGCGCATTAACAATTAAACTCTCAATTACGCACGGGAAACGCTCAAAAATTTACCTACTACTCGTTCGCTCACACTATTGCAGCACGAAGCGCTGCTGTTTGCCAAAGTAACAGTTTTTCTGCGCCGCCGTCGCCGCCCGCGTTGTTTGAGTTACGTCGAAAGTAATTAAAACATAAATTCAGCGCATTTGATGTTGTAATTACTGAGAACAGAACGTATTATCATAAACTTGGGGACCGAAACAAATGTTAACAAAATAAACCTTAAAGGCCGTTAGTTATTTCGGCTGCTTCCTCGTTCTGCATTTGACACGCCTCGAAGCGCGCTCGCGGACTTATCACACTGCGCGTGCGCTAGTTTTAATGACTTCGCTAATTAGCCGTCGCTTAATTGCCCACGAAAAATACGCCTAACTGTCCGAAAATATAATATGAAAAGGTCGTTTCGATCACTTCGAATCCCGAAAGTGAGCAATTTCAATCGAATTAATTTGGACCTATTTATATATTCAATGTGTTCGAATATTAATAGCTTGTTAAATGTAGAACACAAATACCAATTATAATTCTTAGGAGCACGACGCTCTCTTATACAAGCGCAAACATAAATTGGACACAATGTGGTGGTAGGTAATTATAACGATTGAACACTTTTAAGCTTAAGGTATATCAATGATAAGTAAACGACGTAAATTGTACAAGCAGAGATGTTTGTTTACATCAAAGCGCTTTCGGTTCGAACAAGCGTGTGTGAAACCTAGTTGGCTGTGCCGAGCCAGCTTCGTTTGAGGCCGGAATACGCAGATGGATTTCACCTTCGCACGTGCCGTCGATCAATTTGTTTGCGACTCACCTGATAGAATTTATCGGAAACGCGTGTTTTAGAAACGCATCGCGTTTCCGATGCGAAGCGGAGAAAATGTTCTATACTTTAAAAAAAAAAGTCCAAAACCCCCACGGATTTATCTTATCGACTCGAAAACCAACAGAAACTAGAAAAGCTTCGTCGTGTGGACGTTATGACACCGACGACCCAATTTTAATATTTCAAAGTCAGAAAAAGTAGACCGCGCTAGAAGCGCGTGCATGTGCGCTGCAACTTTTTACACAATTTTACAACACATTTTATGTAATTTCGTGCGGCTTTATGTTCAAAAGCTGGTAGAAGTAGATAGTAAAAACGCGTGCAAACTCCATTATTCAATCCCGTAATGGAGACCGCAGTAAAATAAATTTTGCTGGTTCGAAACCGACGGGACACACTGTTTTGTATCCAACTCGGAGCGCACAATCAAGCGTGGCTGAATAAATTACAAGGATGATCATTAAATTGTTTTCCAATGTCGCATGAACTCTGCCCCCGTCGACTCCGAAAGGTTGCGCTAATCGACCGATTTTAAATTTCAATGTTGCGCGGGGATTCCTATCGAACGTCCACCAAATTCCACCAAAACTTCCTAGTTATCGCTGATGAATATTCATGATATGTACATTTTTCTC
>JARRAA010014967.1:0-10279 GCA_030557295.1 Ecitodaemon sp. MM-2014 | reverse complement strand
TATCAATGAAAATCCAAAAATCCAGCACAACAAAAAACTTAATTTATATTTCAATTTTTAATCCTCACACGATACGCATTCAATGCGTATTACCAATATATGCGTTGTACTAAATCAATTGTGCTTTTGTATAGCAATTTTTTAACTCAGATATACACTGTATATTTACTAGAAGATAATTACTCATTGTTGACTCCAACACGGCCCAAATCCGACCAAAAATATGCGTTAAACCCACCCGTTTTTATGTCCTGCAATTAATTATAGCCCTACTGTGTCTTAGCAGTATCAGAATGATTAATTAATTAATGGCGCCTACGGCGACTCCTCTTCAACCGAGTTGACGCGAAGATGTGGCGACGACGGCGGCGATAATGCCGAGACGATATGAATGAGACGAAATGAAGCATCAAACTTGTTAACGTCGCCATTTGCGGGCGTCGCGCGTTTCATACCTCGACGCGCCTTTGTTATGTAAAACACTACGTCTCGAGACGCCGACGACGCGCCGTGTTTATTCAGCTACGGTTCGCTAACCAACCGAGGGAACCGTGGAAAGCCGACCCGACGAGGAGCAAAGTCATGCACGAAGGACTCTTGTGATCGCGGAAGGATCGCGATCTTAATGTACACATTCGCGCATTCTCAATCCCCCGCGAGGTGCACCGCAAGCGTTTGTATTACGTGCCCGACCGCGATATTGCCGATATCGGGTGCTTGGGAACTTCCGAGGAAGTCAGAGCGCGAATGCACGGATTTCATATATTCTCGAAACACCCGGTGGTGCCAACGTATAGCCCGAATGCGCTGTAGATTATTAATTGCAAGTCCCCAGAGTGACGCTTGCCAAGATATTGTAAAAGTAAAAGTTGCACGAAGCTGCCCGGGCACCCGGCAATCACAAGAAACGATTTAATATTAATTATCACTTTATAAGCATGGCGCACAACGGTGATAAACGATTCATATCCGTTATCCTTGGAAATTTTGCTCATAATACGATTTTAATTATGACTGCCATGAAGTAATACAATTATAATAGAAGTTCTCTGTGGAAATTTGATTATTATCTTTTCTGGTGTGTTCAACTCATTCGAGTAATTAGAAAATAACTTAAATAGTTCTGTTGTCAAATCTCGAGATTGTACAGATACCTACGTATCTATTGCTGACACTCTTCTGAAGAAAGCACACGACCCCAATCAAAGTATATTACAAATTCCTCTGCGTTTCTCTTTGGTGAAACTTTAATTCTGACATAGGAGAATCCGAAGAGTGCGAAACGCACATATTTAAGCATTGCACCATGTAATATTAATGGCTTCGACCCTTTTACCGTTTCCACTCTTTCTGCCGATTTTTGCCCATTGAAGTAAGAGGTATGAACAAAATGCAAAGTGGTGTACGAGCAACAAGAATCAGGCAGTTAGAAGTTGAAGGTCTCGCTGGAAGCTTAGGAAAGCAAAGCGTGGAAAAATCGACTCAGCACGCGCTGCATTCGAAGGCGGCGTCGATCGTCCTCCTTGGGCGCGTGGTAAATATTTGATCGTGCATCGTAGGAAATTTATGCAATCGTGCGCAGCCTCCACGGACCTGGACGAAGAAAAGTGCGCAGCTAAGATGCTATGCAAGCTTCAAAATAAAAGGATCGTGACGCTCGCAGAACAATTCAGCTCGCCCCACCAAGAATACGAAATTCTCTAATATTTGACTACTGAGAATTTCCGCTCAAATCCAATAAACTTCCGCGTTTATTGATAGTTCCCGCAAACAGCGAAGTCGAATTTATTAGATTATATACTTCCTCTCAATATCGAGAACACTCGAGGAACAAAAACAAGCTTGTTTACGAAACTTTAAATTAGGGTGCTATTCTCAAGCACGGCGAGAGGATCGATTATTTATTCGGGAGTGAAAATACCCGATTTCGAAACGTCGTTCACCTTTAATCGCGAATTAAATTTGCCTGCGAGCAATTTCCATATAAATTGTGCATTTCCCGGCACCAGATTATTGGGTTTCGAAGTTTAATTCACTTGAAAATCGAAATTAAAAATTCGCCGGACTGAACCTTTTATTTCCGCAACGTTTGCAAAGTATGACTTTGAAGCTACGGAAGAAATTTATCATAAATTTGGATACATTAACAATTAATTCCGCCTTGCTTAGCTTGCCTCAAATGAAGAGTCGAGGCGCAAGAGAAGGGGAGTAGTTTGTAAGTAACTAATTGCTACTTTGTTACACGTCGTCAGAGCGCATCGACAATGTTTTGCCGGCGAAGGACAGAAGTAAGTGAGGGCGAATACCAAACTTCCACCATTGTGGGCGTCTTAAAGTCTTCGAACATGAACCAAGCTAAGGCCACCCGATGTCTGAGGGAAGTCGACGAGAACATCGCTTAGTATTGCATATCAAGTAGATTAATTTAGAAAGATGACACAGCTAAGAAAAGTACAAAAATCTGGACTTTAGATTTGTGTAGAAATTTAAATTAAAGCAAAATTACTCTCGTTAAACAAATATTTACTTAAAACTCATTTAAAACGCAATTTAGGCGGCGTTTCGTTTTATTGCGTGTGTTTTTTTTCGGAGGGTCGCGGCCGCGGTACCAGAAGCAATTTGCACAATACTGCGGCTCAGTTCAGACAATTTCATTGTGGTCTTTCGTTCAGCGGCCACGCGGGCCTCTGCTTTGTTAGCCTGTTCAAGCGCATGCAAGAATGAACGCTTTGTAACCTGTATTTATTCAAGTACGTGGTAGTTTTACCTTTGGTTTGCTATACATACAATTCGGTAAAGATATACCGTGAACACAATGTGGTTAGTTACCTATCCATAACCATTTCCTGCAGCGTTTATTTTGGAACGGCCAGTGTTTGCTGAACGAAAATATATTGAGTTCAGTAGTAAATCGTGAGCGATTTATACTTTTATAGTGTACAATTTGAAGACTAATTTTCTTCTGTACAAGCCTATCCTCTTTATTTGTTAACATTCGTAACCGTTAACAATGAAGAAAACCTATTCCACAAATTCTTCGAATCCAGGCTAGTCGATTTCTGGCAAATGAGTATCCACAAATTGGTCGGACGGTGGCAGAAGATCGTTAGCAATAGCGGGAAATACATAATTGACTAAATTGTTGCTGCACTTATAACTCTACCCAATACAACCATTTGCTCCACTGGATCTCTATTTATAGTAGAAATGCGAGAAATGTGGGCGATAATACGATTACGATTTATTACATCCTCAATCCTCAATTTCCAATCCTGAAATTGATATTTATATTTAACTTATTGTTAGTATTCTATAATAAATATTCCCATATATACATAACACTTCATAACACCCTATCCAACAATTTCCTACCGAATTTAGTTTACTAACTTATGACTATATTAAGCTGAAGTTTATTGCTTTATTGGTTTATTAGTTTGCACCCGCGCTGAAACGCGCTGCCTGCTAGCAAAATGCACTGATAAAATTATCAAGATCACAAATATTCATGGAACTAACTTACGGCACACGCCTCTCCGACCTAATCCCTTCGTCCTTGCCCCCACAACTAGTTACAATTTGCGACTAATAGTAGTCCTAATTCTGCACCTCGTTAGGGCCTTCCTACATGTCAAAGAGAAGCCCGAATACGCCCGAATGAAGCATATTCGTCGAATTAGATCTGCCGACGTAAATCAAACATGGCTTATTAAATTTGAACATTCGGAATTAGATCACAACGTTAAATAATCTGCATCCAAGCGTCACTTTCAAATGCTCGACATTTTTCATTATGATCTAGAATCAAGCTTTTGTATTCATATTTTAATCTATTGTTTTGCCCGACTGCTGCATTCTGTAAAATTATATTTGCTGCATATTTTTTCCAGTAAGCTCTGAAACATGTTAGGAATAAATTGCACGTAAATTAAAATGAATGACATAAAAGTATGTTAGTGAAATACTGAATGCACTTCGATTAAGTATTAAATTTACGAAGGAAAATTTCTATACGAAACGCATTACGTGGAGGCGCCGGGTAAATAGTTACTTATTTACGCGTTTGCCTTGCGCAATATGCATACTACAAAGCAAGCCCTCTAAATGATAATAATGACAAAAAAGGAAGAAAATAAGTTTAATATTTGCAAATGCACATTTTCTGTTTGCTTGAGAGCAAAGTGCAAAGTTGGAGAGAGACAATTGCTTGGTCGTTTATGTGAATGAGCATCCTTATTTCTGAGAATGAAATAAAAAGGAGGAGATTTATTGCCGCCTTCCATTATTCGCGAAGTAACGCCTTTTATTTTATTCGCGCACTTTTCGTTTCATTCTCAAAATAAATTAATGTTTTCCTATCGCGAGTTCATTCATATTTTAATTTTCTGCACGTTCGCGGTAGATCCGGAAAATGAATCACTAAATTATTCACCGCTATTTTGTGCGATATTTAAATTCCGTATCGCGGTTTCATTTTAACGCTCATTAACATAATCGAGCGTATATGGATGATGCACGTTTGCAGTGTCCAAATATGCATGAACTTCACGTTTTGTTCTAGAATGGACTAGTTAGCATGCAAATGCGGTTAATATCCTGAATAAACAAGCACTATTTTCAATCACGCTCCGTTTGGTTTAATTTAATTGAAAGGAAAACAATGAAGGTCTGCAGACGGGGAGCTATTTTACTAATGAAATTTTCAGATCAATCATAGCAAACTGTTGAATTTTGAACTAATTACTCTGTGTCTGCGTTAATTAACACTTGGCAAATATTGAGCGGCAAAGCGCGAGGGGTGTAATTTAAATTTTTGGACATTGGAGTGGGTAATTACACTAATTGAATTCGCGTCTCTTTCATACAGTGGGAAATCATGAAGCACATTGAATTTACCTGAAGGTAAGTTCTGACTTGTCTACACCCGCCCATTAATTATTGATATAATTGATTAATTGCCTAGAAACAATTCGTGGACTTACATGCTTCGATTGTGGACTGCACTCGATAGGATGTGAACTCTTGTGTGTACTGATGAATATTTAGTGAGAATGGGAATGGAGTGTTGGTACGTGCATAAATGATAAAATGGTCACTTCGGGGTTAGGTACATTGGGTACAGGTATGGGCGAGGAGCTTTGGCAGGAAAGCCCTCGTGACTGGCAACGTTTCGGGCAAATATAATCCGATTAACCGTTCAGCTTCATTTGCAATCGAATGTTGTCATTTGTTGCCAGGCAACATTCATATCTCTGATTTGCACATCGTTACTTTCAATTCGAAAAAATCGAATATTTTCCTTTTTTCTTTTACGCATTTAAGAAGATTTTTGTTAAAATTCAAGGTGCGTTTATTGTACAAAATTGTACGAAATCCCGAGAGAAAAAAAGTTGAAAATCTGTCTATATTCATTTGAAGTTGTGAATGGATTATTTAGATATCCTGCTGTAGATCAACCACGTCTAACTGTCAAATGAATGAGAAGTCGAATAAATCGAACCGATCATTTATCGGGAACCTTGCGCACGCATAAAATATGTCGAAATCATTATGTTAATTTTTTTGATTCAATTTATATGTTTTCCTTTCTTTCAGAAAAAATGCCTTGTCACTTTTGTCAATGCTGAACGTGCAAGAAGACGAAAGTGATTTCTATTCAACTTGCAAATAATAAAGACATCAAACGCCCGAACGGACCAAACAATCCCCGAATCCGCACGTAAAGGCTATAAAATTTAAAAAGCACATGCGCGAGACTGGGAAACGGATGCGCGCAAGATGGATGCGACAAAGATGCGCGAACACCGTAAGGACCGAAACGAGCGTGCCGAATAATAGAGAATGGGTTCGAGGCGGAAACAAAGCACGAACAATCTTTCGAGCCCGCTTGGGCACAAAGCCGACATAAAACGGAAACCGGCGAAAAAAAAGGCCCGAAAAACCTAAACAATACGCGCCACATGATAACAAGTGAAAAGTAAAACGAAAATACCCAGCTAATTCGAATACGCATGTGTTCGCCGAATTGTCGACATGTTATAACAACGACCGCGATAGAGGGAAAACACGATAATGCAACGTAGCTGACATTTCCAAAAGCATTCTCGATATTTTCCGATTTTTATTTTTTATTAACAGTACACTGTCTCATTCGATTTATAATGGCATTGTTTCCAGCGAATGATAAAATGTGAAAAATCACTCACGGAATAAACAAAAAACCTTGAGAGTGGTAGTAATCCTCGAGCTTTCCAGCTTGTCGCGGAGAAGGATTAAAGTGAAGCTTTGACCACCCGTCGCCACAGCGGAAGCTTTACGAGACGGGGATGCAAAAACCTCCTACTAAAAATTTCCACATTGCAAAAACACAAAAAGATATAATAAAACCTTTTGTAAGGAATGTCCATAACTTACTATTCATATCGCAATTACTTTTGAATGCCATGAATGAGAGAAAGAATCGTTTTTGTAGTTTCTGTTGATGGAAATCTCCCCTCATGCACGTTATTCGCATAATTCGCGCAATTTGCACACAGTGTTAAGTAGTATAAATGCTGGAATATCAGTAAAGTGAATTGTCGATGTGAATAGTTGTTGGGTGTTGGCTTTATCGGGCAATTTGCTTTAAACTTTCAGGATTGCATTGTAGAACTCTTGCACTACATAGACGATATAAATGTCTCCTTTGTTGACGGCGTTGAGAGTCAACAAACCTTTGCTAAATTCATGTTAAAATAAGAAATAAAGTAATTATGTGAAAACAACATAAACTGAAATTTTACAGTAAAGTTACTCGCGGTTTTGTGTGCTCATTGTCTGCTGGAGGAATGGAAAATAGATGGAGGTGCATGTTATAATGCGAAACTGCTTGTCATGGCCTATAAATGAATAATGCTTGGTTGGAATTTTGATGTAACTTTTTGTTTGGCCGGATGTGCGCGGAGCGCGCACGCGATCCTTTTACGTGTTTGAATCACCTTTTCATCTCTTGTTCAAATCCACTCACATAATATTGCATTGTCTCGCCAGGGTTGCGTTTGCATTCTGCGTTCTTTAATTGCAAATCTGCTAAAGTATTCCTAAATCTCCGAGCTTTCGGCGTGAGAGACGATTGGGTTATAGTCCCGAAAATATTCTGATTAATTGCAAATAGTTTGCGCACATTTGCACCGAACTGGAGCAGAATAAACAACCGTAAGCATTCATTAGTGCGGGTTGAGGTGCAGACATGCTGTACTAGTGCTTTTGTGGCATTGCAGTAATAGCACACATGCGATACAAAGCACGAAGCGACGCATGGCGATCCCTACGGCTTGGAATTGCGGAGGAGCCGGGCACTAGGCACTCTGTCGACCATCGGCAAATTAATACGTCGATGTGCTCGACTCATGCCAGGGAACGCGCTTGACTTCAACGCACATGGAATTGAAATAATAAACAGCATAGCGGAATTACGGGCACTGCAATGTTGTTTTGGACTTCGAATAATATATCATCTGGTAGAGAGGCTATTCCCAATATGGTGTTTCGGATGATCAAAAACCCGAATTATTTTATAGGCGTCGAAAACTATCCGCCGTGACATGTAACACGACCATAATTGTGATGTATATGAGAATGAGAAACGTTCTGGGCTTTTGTGAGTCGAGAGAAAGACCAAGTGGGAGTAGCGCACCTTCGCGAGCCCCTGGAGATTCGCTTCCATTTTGTACGATGAACAATGCGTTCGGACTCCGCACGCCACCCGCCCCCGCCGGTTGATATATGCCGGGGCGCCCACTTTGAGAAACCATTAGAACCAGAGTGGAAATTCAAAATTTACGGTCGCAAAATAACACAAAGTGGTCACAAAGTGGGCCATACGTCCGGCCTGGGACGGCAAAAATCCGAATCGAGCATCATCAGCCCAAAGGACCGCATAGACGAATCCACAGAGCGCAAATTGAAATTGCGGCCGTCATTATGTAGTCAGTATTCCTCTGGCGCTATTTCTGCGTTCGCAATTTGATGCTAAAATGCCTCGTGGCGAAGGCTTATTTTCACAGCACTTGAAATAGCTTTCAGTGCATAATATAGACGATCATCAACTTATAATTTTAGCAACAATAACCCTCCAGAGTGCATTGAATATGTAATAGTTTGTATAATATGATTGGGCGAAACAATTTAGCACGTAATGATTATGCAACCACGTGATTAGATAATGGTTTCAATTTGACATTCGCTACGCATCGACGATGCAATGCAATGGTCCAGTGATCGACAAATCGCGTCAACTGTTCGATTCATGCGACGCAGAAAATTAATTAAAAGTGATTAATCACAAAACGGATGTCCCGTTGAACTTTGTGACCATGACTGATTGAAAGCGCAATAAAATATAAAATGGTGGGACAGCAAATAATGACAAATCAAAAGTGTATTTTGTACGATTTTAAATTTGCAATTTTGTTTAAAATGTACTAATAATTACGGTCTTGGTAGTTGTATAAAATGAACAATTTAGTTAAACGTACAACAAAACAGAGAAGAGAAGTAACCCCTTCGTTGCTTCTTGCAACAATAAACTCGAACAAAAACTAAAAACAAAATGAAACGTGCTGTTTTATAAGTCAATTAATTACGTTCGAAGTTTACATCCGCTCTATTAAACAGATTAAACCATAAATTCTTTGTTTTCGTCCCTGTATTACAAAATGAGAGATAACACGGCGCGCACGCCAGTAGTTTAGTGAGCCAACCCGGATGACCGGCACCTCGACCACGCCGACGCTTCCGACCGGGTGATTCCAACCGGAATCGCATAAAAATATAAATCAACTTTTTATCTCCCGTCGCAGCGGCGAGTTCTCTCGCAAACATGACGCGTCTCGCGGCGAGTAAACAAATAACATCCGTCCAATGCCGCGCGGTGGAGCACTAACAAGGCCGAAAAAGTCCAGAGAGCAAAGTCGGGCGAAGTTAAAACTACTCGCCTTTTTCTCCTCCGCGCCGCTGTGACACAAATGAATGCCAAGATAATGGAATTACTGGATCATGAGGGAAATATCGTGTTTTATGGGTTTATAGAATCTGGTATGCCGGCATAACAGTATTCGAACTGAAAAATATTGCAGATCAACGATAACAAATAAAAATCGGAATTTAGTAAGAAATAAATTACTCTTATCCTAGGCATTTCCTTTGTTTCTCAAAAAGTTCGGGAAAGTTCCACAGCTGTGAGTTCAGGAAATTATTGCTTCTGAAAACTTATCCTTTTATATTTGTTCAAACATATTCTGATATATTGCGGGGACTTTATTCAGTTCGTTGGATTTTATGACTTGAAATAAAATATCCGTTTCGCAGTTGGTGTGAAAATGGGATAAAGGGAATTATTTAACAAAGGGTAGATAAAGCCACCGCGGGAAAAGTGAATTATAAAATTATTAGAGGGTTTATGAAAATGTAATAATTAGGTACCATCCAATAGATAGATGTGTTTACCTTTGCTTGGACGTTCTCGCAAATCGTAAATATCCTTTTCCTTGGCACAAGCAAAATATACATTTTGCACAACAAGTAAGCTAATTGCGAATAACCCTCGACACTGCATATTCACTTTGTTGTTATTGCTTATATTTTATTACAATAGGTGGATTAATCGACGAATAATTAATATTTTATAACTTTCATTGAATTTAGTAAATGTTAATATTGTTTGGGGTATATTTTAATACTTGTTTGATTGTTTCCCAGAATATTCACGCGCGTTTAGTGCACTCCAAGCGGCTTGAAGTGCGCTGGCCGGTAGTTCACGTCGGAATAGAGCGTGCGACGAGGAAAACGCGTTTCCCGCCGCCGGACGGCGTGGAAAGCGGCGAGTGGAAAGCATGCGCATCGCACCACATCTCAGTCGAGATGCATTCGCGTTCTCATTTTCAAGATTAAAACCGTTTTCTGGGGTGTTTGGCAACTTAAGAGTTTTTGTTGCGAATTAAACACGTTCTGGTAAAAGCATAATAAACGTCCTCATCCGAACTAACAAAACATACTTATGCATTTCAGCATGTTAGAAGATTTGAATGCAGGGCAGTTATTAAAAATTGAATTATTATAAGCAATTTAGGCGTCAGATGCATGGCCAACATTTACACTCCGACGTGACTTTAATAAAACTTTCTGATGCGGCAACTTTCGTCTTCCTGACTTTCGGGCGATTTAAATTCTCCATCGCTTTGCAGCTCGGCCTTAACCCGAACTACACGTGTTATAACCGTTCTAAAATCCTCCCAAACTT
>JARRAA010014951.1:0-11680 GCA_030557295.1 Ecitodaemon sp. MM-2014 | reverse complement strand
GCGAAAAAACGCGAAGAAACAGAAGTTACCTACAACACTTAAAGTGTGACGCGTCTGTTCGCCCACAAAACGAGCATGCGAACCGTCGCGGCCGCGAACGGCATTGGTTTATCGGCTCGTCGAAATCAGCAGTCCTGCGCGCACCACCGGTTGATTCGTGCGCGTCCATAACGAGGACGAACCGACTCATTTGTTTATCTCCCCGGTGGCTGGCACCGCGCGACGATCGTGTCGTGCCGCGTGTGTGCGAGGAACTTATTACGGCTGAATAATGAATCTACGCATCCACCGGGCGCCCTCTTCGGGCTTCGTGGAAGCGAGGCCCGAGCGCCGCGCGCCCATTTACATACGGCTTCAATCGCAGCCCAGCTCGGAGAGCCGAGGCGAAGAAGAACACGCGGCAGTCCACTTTTATTGCTCGCCGCGTTGTTTATTATTCGATTATTTGTTGAAAAGTTGTGCGCCGATATCAAAACGTGTGTTTGCACGGCGAACGGGAGGAGTTTATACTTGTGGGAACTCGTTGGAGGGCGTTCAGGAGCGCCTGAACGTTGGAAACGTAACGAAGTAGACCGCGGCTTGTTAAAGTCCCGACTGGACGCTGATTTTATTTGATTGTCCTGCTTTATGCGCGAAGACCACCTCCGAACGCGAGTGGAAATTTTGCCACGTTCCGTTAGAAGCAAAAGGTCGGTCCGCAGGCTACCGGCCGCCGGTATTCGAAAATTAATTACTCGATAATTAAAAGTTATGAAAATTAGTAGCGACAACTTCATTTGCATAAAACGCACGAGAGAGAGGCGTCGTTCGGGCCGGTCCATCATGTCGTAACGCTTGATAACGCGTGTTCTGAGACCTTACCAGAGACCTAGTCGGCTACCGCCTCGTTGGAGCGGCGGTCGGCCCGTCCATCATTCATGTAAATACCAGATATATCCGCGTTCGTCCAACACCGATGGCAACCAGATACTTAATTGATCCGCGGACGCGGCGATTTCTTAAACTAATACCGTTTTCCTGCTGCACGTCTCGCGGTCGTTCGCGTAGAAATTAACGAACGGACGGACAAAAACCAACGGACAGCGTTTCGAAGTACAGTACAGAGTCTGCAAACGCCACATCTCGCACGCCTCGCGTTGTCTGCTCGAAGATGAGGGCACACACATCTCGTGGTGTTTTTAATGTCCGTCGAACGGTCGAACAGTAGCTGGACGTTAAATCAGCGCCATTCGTCCACTATAACCGGACCGGGAGTTTGTAAATATGCTAATTAGGCGGCAATTAATTGAATTCACAGGAAGCGCATTTAAAACAAACATTGGATCGATGTGTGAAACGCGCTCGAGTTTTCGGTAGAGCGCGCGGCGTCGGATTCCACCTTGCGCCGGCGTTTCGGCCCAGCGTTCGCCGTTGAACCCGTCCGCCGATCGGCGAGCGAGAATCTAACGAGATTTTTATCCGCGATACGCGCGCATCAAACAAGCGCGCTGGCTAATAAAACGTTGAACTTTATTGGAAACGAGGTGGCCGTACGCGCTGCGGAAGCGACGCCGTTCCGACACTCTCAATGTCGACACGCCATGAGCGCGCGCGCATTTCCATTTCGAAGCGTTCGCGTTGCTTCGCTCATCGCGCTTTACAACAAAATTCATTTTTTTTGCCGCGATACAGCGGCGACATTATCGGACGAAGGGCTTCGGGCGCGTGTTCACACGTGAGATTGCCTGATTGTATGCACTCTCGGGTGATTGACGTTGTGGTTGAAAATAAAGCGTTTAAAGGGTTTGAAGTGGTCGTTTTTAGAATTGATGTTAATTGTCATATTATTGGAGTGTTACAATGGAAAATATAGCGAGCAGAAAATGTTTGTATTTATAAATTGTGTGTGGGAGTATTTTAACATTTAAAACTCCCGCTCCTTTTATGAAGTACACGGAGATACCCGAACAGATGATATAATAAGTCTATAAAACTTACAAGCAGTAGAAGTTCACGAGGAGCAATTTTACATCTCAGAAAAAACGCCTATTACTTATTACTCAACCCAATGTAGCCCATATTCTTCCGGAATTTTCTCATCTCTATTTTGAATAACAAATATTGTGGACGACAATATAAAAATTATCCACTGGATTTTCTCATCTCCATTTATTGTAGAAAAATGAAAAATCTAGACGAGATAATGCTCATTACTTAATACTCAACCCAATACATCAAGATTACAACCATTAGAAGTTCCCAAATGCAATTTTCAATCTGAACCAATTCCTTTTCTTTGTTAAACATTAAATTGACTTTGCTCTAGTATGCCAAGTCTGTAAAAAAATACGAAAACAGTTAAAATTGTCATTCTAATTTGAATTTCCCACTTCTCAACTTCTGAACCGATCAAACCCGATGTATCCACAGCTGTGCTCTCCTCATCAGACAGATTATGAGATTTTATACAAAAATCTCGAAGATTAAAATAATTAATTAAGATTTCAACAATTGGAAGTTACCACATTGCAATTTTTAATGCCAGTGAATTACTTTTAGTTGCTAAGCATTCATTCGTCTTGTAAAAATTAATCGTAAAATATCGTCCCAGTTTGAATTTCCCACCAAACTCTCATACCGATGATACCCGATGTATCCACAGCTGTGCTCCCCTCTTGTCTGATTGTGAGATTTTATACAAAAATCTCGAAGACTGAAGTAATAAATTAAGATTTCAGCAATTAGGAGTTATCACATTGCAATTTTTAATGTCAGTGAAGTACTTTTAGTTGCTAAGCATTCATTCGTCTTGTAAAAATTAATCGTAAAATATCGTTGTAGTTTGAATTTCCCACCAAACTCTAATACCGATGATAGCCGACGTATCACACAGCTGTGCTCCTGCTGTTCAATGACAGTCATTGTGCACGACGGCCTCTCCAGATTTCGAAGATCGCCCACTACTTGCGCAAATACCAAGGTGCAAATCAGCATAATTCATCTCTGTTTAGCGCGAATCCGTGTACCTATCGCGAGTGCCAATTACCTTCGAAGCCCTCTCGTGTGCATTATGTCGATGCACCGCCATTCGACAATTGTCCCGGCGATCGGGCCCCATTGGACTCCGCCGCGCTCGAGTGCGAATGGCGTGCACACAACGCCGCGCAGGTATTTATTATATCGGCCCGAAAGGCTCGCGCGCGCGAACGTGTCGCTACACACATTAGCATTACGTGCGTGGCCCGCTCCGCCGCGGCGCATTGTGCGCGGCCGGCGAATGTGCATCGCTTTCGCCGGAGCGCCCGTCCGAAGAGGCGAGCGCGCGACAGTGCCGTCCGCGTTATGAGTGACGTATTATATTGTACGCGAGCGACCGGGGTCCCGTTCGCGCGGCGTGACAGCCGTGAAATTACAATGTTCGGTTCGGAATCGATTGAACACAATGTTACACGGCGTATTATGGCGCTGGCCCCGATAATCAGGCCATCATCCGCGCCACGGGTAACCAGACGCGGCTCTCCCGAGTTTGTTACTCCCTAAGTAAATTAATACAATGATAGTGCACTTAGTGCGCGAACGAAATCCCATTTCGGACGCTTCGAGAGACGCGCGCATGACGGACGGACCACGATCGCTTTTTCTTTTTCTGGCGCGTCCGGCGCTCGTCCTTTCAAACGTCGATTAGCTCTCTATAGAGATATCGGACGTGTTATGAAGTTATCGCTGAAAAATGGGAGGGCTGGAGTGCTCATTATTCGTTAATTACAGGTGTGAAATTGTGATTCAACGCTTATCGCCTCGCCAGGTAGACGCGTTTCGCGAGGAATGCGCGCCTCGATCCGAGGATCACGATCGGACTCTCCGTCGCGGCCGACGCTTTCTGTTATGTCACGCTACCGAGGAACGTCGAAAAGCTCGAAAATTATCCGAGCCGAAATAATGCGTAACGGACACTGCTGGGACCTTCGCTCCGCTCGCAGTCGGAGTTAATAACGAGTGAATGAGGAGCAGGTGAATTCTTTTCACATGCTGCATTATCTCCTGTCACATGTTTGTCTCTCCGCTCGTTTCTCCGACTACCGACCTCACGATCCGACGCTTTTTTCTGATTATTCTAGGAAGGTCTCGCGCGGCACTCGAGGGATACAATATCAATCTGCCGAGTTTATCCCCGGATATTCCCGCACTGGTCATCTCATTATTGGACGCATCGAGGTGTGAGTTTCGTTGTCCGTTGTCCGGCAATAAGCTCAACAGGCTCAACGCACACGACACTCGGATGCAGGCTCGGAGCTAAACAGCTAAGCGCGTTACTCTCGGTCCGACGATTTTCGTTCTTGCTGCCGAGAGTCTCGAACGACCAGTGGAAAAATTGACAAATCAACTGGCAAATTATTTCATTTGCCGATTTATTGTGCCGATCGCTCTCGAGTGACCTTCAATTCAACGAGATTCGATTCTGTTTGGACCGAAATCCAATTGGATTTGGATGACATTCCGCAATACCGGCGATATTTTTCGTTGCCGCAGCGCGCAGCCCTCGGAATTATTCGAAAATTATTTCGCCGTCCGCAACCGGAATTTAACGATCCCCCGAGTGTCATATAAGTGAGGGTTTTTTGTCGGCGCGCTCAAGATGCACGGACAGGTGGAATGTTCACAGACTAATTAGATTCAGGTGTGTGCGCGCGCGCGGAGCGTTTTCGCCGCGGCCACGCGCCGCAACTTCGACGTCTTTTCCGCGTTTCTCGTGCGCGTCCTGGGCGCACGTGCGCGGTGCATCGGCAGCTGGAGAAGATTCACCTGCTTCCTCGACGTCCTCTTCCTCCGCGGGGTCCTCCACCGGCTCGCACGACACCCGAAACCAACGGAATCGCGTTCGCCTTTCAACCGTCGGCCGGCAATAACGTGGAACGGTCGAATCGGGATTGCGTGCCGCGCTTCCTTTTTGTCTTTCGGTTAATGCGGGCACAGCTTGACCGCATTTTAGTTAATTTTATGATTGCATTATAATAATTGCCGCAAGAAATTAATAAAAGCACAGGAAGTCATGGGGAATGCGAAACATCAAAAAAATGTATTAAAACGCAGACGAGATAATTTTAAATATTTATTTATGTATCACACAAAGAGCATATACATACATCAAGTTTATTTACAAATGTAATTAATAATTATTTGTTCAATCTTCTTCATCTTTGTCTCGGGCCTCGGCGTCTCTTCATTTTACAATTCAGTGTTAATTTTACATTTTACAATTTACATTGATTTGTTGTTTTTGTCGCATCGGTATCAATATCGCCCGCGCGGCTATTTGAACCGAATTCACAACGGTGCGCCGGTGAAACCCGTCGAGAATTTCGTCCGCCACAAGTCCGTCGGTCGATTCATCCACAACGAAACGATCAATCGACCGACGCGCACTAAATTAAATTAGCTAACAAGAATTAATTAAAATAAATAAATTTGTACTAAACGCTTCCTTTTGCATAACAAATTACACATTGGCGCGGCGGACGAAAGCCTAGCGGGATTTGACACCTCGCCAGCGATTATAAAATTTCTATAAAAAACGAGCCGTCTCGAACGTGAAATGAACGCAGTCTTGACGTGGTGATAAAAGATACGTGCACGCGAAGTCCAACTGAGATTTGGTATCATGTCATCAAGGTCGGTGAACAAATGTCAAGTATCGAATGTACGCGATAAGGACCGAGGAGCTATCTGCTCGCCCGCTCAACAGATTGCACATATGCTTGCCTTGTTCGTCAATTGAGAATGAGACATTTCGCAATTCACGTTTCCGATTAATGTGCGCGCGCGCGCGGGGCGCACGGCGCGCTCCTCGTATAGTATCAATTTGTCATTAGCGTTATTTATATATCTTCAAGTTTTCCGTTTATTTACAATATTTATTTGTTCTTATATCTCATATATACGCTTAAAAAATGCTCTAAAACAATATCTAACATCTATTTACAAAGTTACAATTCTTACGATTCGACCACAGCTTAATTAGAAACGTCTTACATATGTTTTGTTTGTGTCTTATCGTTTAGTTTAAGCATAGTTTAATCCTCAATTTTGTACTTAAATTATGTTTACTTTACAAATCGTCGGCATGCGCGTCCGAGTACAAGACGAACGAATTTCGGGAGAGAGATATCGATTAAGACGCCGGCGCGCAAGAGCGGAATCCGTCGGGGTTCGGTTACTTTATACAACTCGCAGGAGCAAACCTCCGGGGGGCGGTGGTAGAGGGGTGTTCGGTGTGTGTGTGAGTGAGTGAGTTATTAAGTGTGTCGTCTCTATAGTTTCTAGCTATTTTCACCTCCGTTCTTAACGTTACGTGAGCATTTGGATGAGTCGTGTGGGGAGTTGCGTTTCGTGTGGCGCCCTCTTTCAAAGTATCACACTGAATGCAATTGTTTTTGCTGTTTTGTCATATTTCTCGTCAACCTTCATATTTACACTTACTTAACTTAGGCATTACTTAAACGCTGCTGACTTATCACGTGTATTCGGACCGCCAGCCGGACTGCAACAAAGGAAAACAAGAGAAATTAAAATTTCGCCCGGAAACATCTGACATTTAGACATCTGACATTCGTTTAGATTGATTTGGATTGACTTTGTTCGTGTTTTAGATGTTGCCACTCACCATTCCATTTGATGTCGTCAGTCCCAGACCGGCCGCGCTCAGCGAGCTCATGTGATGATGGTAAGAAGCGGCGGGTGGCGGCGCCGGCGGCGGCGGCGCGCTGACGAAGCTCTGCGGATGCCCACCGTGCTGGTACCAGTGGCTCATGGCGTGATGGGGGTGTATCGCCGGATTGAGGTGCGGATGTCCGCCGCCCATGCCGCCGCCGAAGCCGCCGCTGCCGAAGGCGCCCTTGCCGTCCAACGGCTTCATCATGTCGCTCATCATGCCGCCCAGCGACAGGCACGGCCCGCCGGACTTCTTCTTCTTGCTCTTCGACGAGAGCTTGCGATTCCGCGTCTGGATGCCCTCCTTCTTCATCGTCAACGGTCTGTTCACCTAGAACAAGCAGAGACGGGACAAGATTAATAACCTGCTCAGCAGTTAACTACAAGTCGAGGACATGGGGGAGAAAGAATGGAAAGGCTGACTAAGGCCGATCGCCGATTGTCTTCGAAATGTTTTCGGAAATCACTCGGAGCGCTTCCGGATATTTAGCGACACTCGCCGATTCCGGATCATTGCCCACCCTCTAGCAGCGTGATCTCGAAGGAAAGCCCCGCACTGATTGCATTTTTATGAAGCGTCCGCGTGAATAATTCACCGCGAGAAACTGGCCGGCGAGATCTGAATGGAACTCGACCAGTCCCGGGCGGCTTGACAGACTCGGCTCCGCCGCGCGCGAAGAGAAGCGATTTTTAGATTAATATTAATATGGTAGCTAATCTCCCGCGGTGACTTCGGCTAGATAACTAACGTATCTGTCAACTCTGCCTTCTTTCGCTACCTACACGCACACCTATCTACCTGCCAGCCTCTTATTCATTCCGCTCGAAAGAGACGAAATAAACGAGCGCGTTGCGAGTGCGATTTGTACGCGGTAGCAGCAATGGATATTCCAGTTTCTGTCCGCGTCGTCCAGATACAGGCGGGCGCGAACCGAACGACTCTATCGCCCTCCGCCGAGCAGGTCGCCGACTCGACGACTCGGCAACATCCTGTACGCACGTCGACCGCTTGTTATTTATTTAAATCGCGATCATTTATTACGCTCCGCACACGAATCGAAGCCGAATCAATCATTCGCTTGCGCCGCGGGATCGCCGAACGCGCGACAGCGCACCCTCTACTTACGGCGAATTCGTTAGTCGCAGAAACGCGCGTAATTACACGCCACGGCCGCTCGGCCGATTATAAAAGGATCTAATAAATCGATGCGTCTCGGCTACCGGTCGACGCTCGTTACAGATTTATGAAGTGAGAGCACGATTTTCCCAGCGAGCGGCGCGATGCGCCGGTCGCCGAAAAGCGGACGTGTCGGGGTAATTTTTCTATTCGAAGCCGGCGGGTGCGCCCGTTTCGCCCGTGCACGCCGCTCGCTAACCGAAACGTTTTCCAATTAATATAAATCAAACGCGCGCGCGCGCGCATTGCTCGAAAATCGTAATAGGAACCTGAAATTTCGAGACGGGGCCGCGCGCGAGTTCATTACGGCGGACGCGAGGAAGGATATTGATCGTTCGGTCGCGGCTACCGTTCGATTCTCAGAAGTAAAAGTCGTAATTTATCGCCTTCATCAATACGCGCGCGCGCGCGTATGTATAATTGCTTATTACCAGGTGCAGCTCTTCGCCGACCGTAAATTTTCGTTTTAATTTCAATTCGCGAACGTCGCGTTTCAACAGCGTCGCGAGCGCGTGCGTTTGTCCGATTTTTCGAATCGTTCCATTCCGCCTCGGGTCAAACGTCTATAATATTCGTCCATCTGAGAGAAAGCAGAAAAAGAAACTGCGATCGAACAAAGCGCTTGCGATTTCGGAACGGGCCGCAGTGCGCATTATAATTATGAATTAATCATCGGTCAATTACATGCCTGCATATGGCCGGCGCGCTCGATGAGTCGCGGAATATTCAGATGTTTGCCGACGATACGTTCGGCGCGAAAAATCGTAAGCGCCGATCGCTATCGGTGATTAAGCGTTTTGTTGTGCAAGATTGCGCGGAGAGCATTAGCGCAACGGTCGCGCGGCGGCGATGCTTTTCCGATAAACGAAAGTCAATTAAAACGCGTTTCCGGGCGCGCGCGAGATTTCCACTCGGGAGGGGTGGGGAATTCGGCGTGTCGGTAGTTGCGCGCGCGCACGAATGTTGGCGTTTTGTAGTTACAACGTCGACGCCGCGCCGTAAATTAGTCGAAACGCAATTAAAGTGTTAATGAGTCGGCCGCTTAATGATTTTCGGCGATTCGTTCGGACATGTTGGGCGTCCGGGCGTCGTGGGCGCGCGCGCTGCCTTAATTGTCCGCTCCGAGCGCGTGTCGCAGAAAGTCGAGTTGGAAGCGCGCTCGAATTATTATGCGTCCACCGGCAATATATTAGAGCGCGCCGACGTTTCGAAAGCGCGAGCGATGCCGGCGCGAGATTGCCGGCGGACGAAAACGCGAAAACTAAATCGGGACGGCGGCGCGCTGCCGTCGCGCGAGCGCCGAAAAAAGCTTCCGTATTCCTCGATTACCCGTCCATTAGTGGCTTCACGCTCCGGACGATGCGTAATTATCGCGCGCGCGCGCGCGACGACGCTCTGAGCGGTCTCGAAGTCGCGAAGATGCGCGCGAACGTGAATGGGGATCGGGCGCATTGTTGCGGATTCAGCGGGCGTCGTAAAAATAGAAAGAATATACGAAAAAAAAAACACACTCACAAGCGCGCCCGGTAGTTCAATGCCGACGCGCATAACTTAGAGAGAGAATCTGTATGCTATCACGTCGATCTGACCCGATCTGCTCTGCTTATTACGGGCGGGCTTCAATGTTGCGAGCGTCGGTTCACGGCGCTTCACGTGCGCCGTTGTTCCCGCAAACAAATTGTTATTGTTGTTTGGGTAACGACGCCGTGCCGTAGGCGTGCGCGCGCCGCGCGCCTTCCTAGTTTATCGTCGCCAGCGTTATAATTTCCCGGCGCTCACGGTCGGCCACTCGACGAAAAACTTCGTCGGCGAGGCGAAGAAATGCGATGCGACATCAAAAATCGCGACGCGCATTGTGCCACACGAAAAATGCAAGCGCAACAGAGCGTTGACATAATGCCCAAATCTGGCGCGGCCCATTGCCTCCCATTCCTTCCGACCTATTCGTCCGAACTGCGACGAGGCATTGTGTCGTTAAAGTATCAATTCTCCGTCAAATGTCGCAAAGTGCGTAATGATAGGGCGGCGCTTGTTTGTTTGTGTTCCGAGGGGGGTTGGCAGGCTTTCTGAAAACACGAAAATTACACCCCGGGACAACCGAATACTTTCTTTCGTTTTCGTTGCGTCTTAGATTGTTTTCGCTCCCATTGAAGATCGCACGATAAGACGATACTCTTGAAGTACACTTCCGATCTCGCCGACGACTGTCTGCGACGCTTTAAGTTCACTCTTTTAATCGCGACAAGATGTAGGACATGAAGGCGCTCCATTCATTCGCCCGGTGCGATGACCGCTGTCGGGACGGCCGGGGCGGATGGCGAAAAGGTTCACTTAAGATGTTAAATAACCGGCAATTTGCGACCGTCTAGCTCGGCCGCAATTGCGCGCTTTTTTAAAGAGCGAAATTAATGTCGCCGAGACGCTGGAAATTTAATTCGTCCTAAACGAACACAATTCCCTCATCCGTCTAATTCGCGCGATAAATCTGACCAGGGTCGGCCGCCGCGTCAATTAACGGCGCAGCTATCGAGACCGATGTTTAATTCGTTTGCAAATTGGACGCGCCGCGCCGCGAAACAATGCGAATAATTTATGGCCGCATTGTTAGACGATACGGAGCGGCCGGCCGCGTCCTCTGGTGGTACGTAATATGGCGTATCAGCGCGGAGGATGTTTTGCAGGAAGACGCGAAATTGTAGTGGTCGCCGGACAACTAACGCCGCAAAAAGAGGACGCGCGGAATAAGTGGCAATAAGGTAAACTGCGAACGCGCGCCCATAAAACAAAACCAACAAATGCGGCAGGATCGGATTTACGACCGCCGAGCGCGGCGCTGCTCGTCCGGCTCGATGGAGCAAGTGAGGAGTACGCTCCTGACGAAATTGTGCGCGAATGTGCAGGTTTACTTACATTGTGCAGTTTGTAGTAGAGTCCGCAGGCGTTGCAAACGGGTTCGCCGTTCTGATTTCGCCGCCAGAGGGTTGTCGTCGTCGTCTTGCAGTTCGCGCAGCTGGTGCCCGCTCGTCTCGCCGCGCTTTGTAAGCTCTGCAAGGACAATAAGAAAAAACATGTTCGTTAGTTTTTCCGATCGCCTGCGCGCGCCTCGCCGAAGCGTCGCGAGCCATCGCTTTAATTGAACCGTTCGGATTCGCCTGGGCGAAAAAGTGGGCGCGCTCTTTGATCCGAGAGGACCTCCGATGCGCATCGGCGGGTACGCCACGCCGCGACAATAAACCACTTAACTAAAACGATGATTTCTTTGCGCGTCCGCGAAGCCGGTTGCGTTCGTCAAGAAAAAAGTCGAAACCCGGCCGGGACGAAAACGCTGCGCGGGCTCTCCATTGTCGAGGACCGGGCTAAAAGCTTTTTGACATACGCACATTCTTCGTGCGCCGCCGATTGTGCGCATCTCACGCGGTTGACATCGCCTGACATAACCTATTTTCGTGCGGGCCGGCGGCGAAATTCGCCGCGTCATTTCGTGTACTCTCGCGTACATCGCGACATTCCTGCGATGATCCGCTCGCTCGCTCGGGCGCGCGTCGGCGAACAATGCGGCGGCGCAACGAAACGAGACTGCAGTGACATGCGATCCTGCCGCAGGGCCCGCCGATGACGGGCAGCCACCAATCGCGTGCGTGCGCGCGCTTGTCGCACTCCTGCCGCACGCGGCGGGCACGGCGCGCCGAAACGAGGTGATGCATGTGCGCTCGAACATGCGCTAATTCCGTATCGCTATTGATTAGCTCGTAATTACCGCAATATCTGATCCCGCGGCGCGGCGCGCGATTCACAAAGACACGCGCGCGCGCGCGT
>JARRAA010014925.1:0-12365 GCA_030557295.1 Ecitodaemon sp. MM-2014 | reverse complement strand
CGAACTATTTACTGTCCCTACCTTTTTTCGTCAATTATCACTTAATTTACGTCCGCGCCGCCGTTGTTCTTGTGGAAGCCGCCCGCAGCTGCGATCCTTCGCTTTACGGCCGGTAATTGCATCGGCCCGCGGCGCTTCGGCCTCGTAATGACGATAATCAGCGTCGTAATGATTGCGAGCGTCGCTCGGTAGGCGACGGCCGATTAGTTCGCCCGAATATTCGAATAGATGAGTCGAGGCGACAGAAATTGTAAACTGGAAAGCATTTCGCTAGTGAATCGGTCTAATCAGGAATTACGCAACCTTCGGCGCTCCCACGACGTCCGGCCGAGCGTCATCCGACAGATACGAATTTCCTAGTTTTTATAATTCTCCAACGATCTGCTTGAGTAATAAGTAGCGAGCGTTTCGTCGCTCGCTTGCGTTTCGACAGGCCGTTTCCTCCCCTACGACCTTGTCGCAGTCTTTAACAGTCTCAGCTTTAAGGATCTTAAACTTGCCTCCTCAACTTCTTCGAATCTGGACCAATTGAGAAGAAAACGTTCGCAACTTATTACACTCACAATCAGTTCGATACGTTCATAGACCATCAGACCGCCATCTCTCGGAGTCGGGTCGAACTAGACATCCTTCTCTACAGTTCGCTTTCTTTGCGATCTGGACGAGGGGACGAGGACGATTGGAAGGACGATGCCGCGGGCACCGCGCGTGAGAACTAAATAGGTGAATCGTTCACCTGAGCCGAGTGTCGCGCGCGCCCACTTTTAAATATCACCGGCGATTCACCTGGAGCGATCGGCTTTCCGTCTACCAGGCGCGCAGGAAGCGGCCGCGGTGTTCGCGCTCGTTCGCTCTCTCTCTCCCTCTCTGCGCCGTCCTTTCGTTCGCTCCGCACAGGTAAAACGCTCACCGTTCGGCGCGCTCTATCCGCTCCACCTCTACCTTCGCCTGCCGCCAGGTGCGAGCGCTCCGCGCCGCTTCATGCCCGCCTGGTCGTCGTAACCTAACGTTAAAAGCGAATTCTAACAGGTGTTAATGACTTTCGCGCACCGGCAACAATTAGCCGCGGCGCGACTCAGAAATTTCGAGGTGGAACATTATTACATCAGCCGAAACAGAATTCGAAACTGACGATCTTAGTGGGCTTGGAGGAGGAGTGGGGGTTGAGTCTTCGGCTCGTTCTTTTCGACGGTCGAAAGCGTAGAAAGCGACGAAATCGAAAGTGGTGATGAGAGTTGAACGACCGAGATTCGTTTCGGTTTTCGGCTCCCCGAACTTTCGCTCTGAAAATCGCGAAGCGCCTCCCCGGATGACGTCGAAAGGACGACGGGTCCCGAAAGGTCCTGCGAGTCCTTCCCCGCCGGCGGTCATCCTTGGAGAAAGGCCAAATATGGAAAGGACAAAAAGGATGCGCGTATCAAGCGCGCATAACCGCCGGGAGCGGAGCGCTTTCACCCTTGGCGCGCGGCGCGCGCGCCCGCCCCTAATCGATACGCCGAGGGGTTGGTCGGGGCGGACGCGCTCGCGGCGCTTCATGCGCTCTTGATCGGAGGGACGCCGCCGATCTTACCTACTGGTACGGCCGGCCGGGCGTCCCAGCGCCGCGCGTCCCCGGGGACCCCGGCCCGGACCTGCCGCAACGAGCGCGCCGCGCCTCGCGGACGGCCATGGTCGTCGGCTCTTCGGTCGCGCCTTTCTCTTTTTCGGAGCGCGCGCGCGCCGCTCATGCTCTCCTGACACGCGGGATGTAATAATAACCCGAAATACGACCCCGCACAAGGTTACTTACCTCGCCGCGCCGAATTGTCGAAATTCTTTTCGTTCGCGTCGAGTTTTCGAGGATTTCGCAGGACGAAGCGCAAACGATTTTAGCCTGGTCCTTCGTTTCAGGATAATTGGCTAAATTTCGAGGTAATTTGAGAAAGGAACCATTTTAGGAGAAAATCTGTCACAAATATTTTGGCAATTTGTTAATTTAGTTCTTTTGCATATGGCAAATATCCTTGGTCCTTGAAGAGCTTAGACTGTGTAGTAGTATTGATTTCTTACCCCCTACTCGCCTCTAAGGACGAGCACGCGAAGGAGGGCGTTCGCGGCCGCAGGACGATCCTCGCAGGGGGGGACGTTCGTCCCTCGCACGCTCTCATGTCCTCCTGGTACGAGGGACGCGAAAGGGTTTGCCTACCCGGCTCCTTCCACGCCATCCCGTCGCTCGCGTCCCTTATCCTCCTCCCCCCTCTCCGCGATCGACCGAAACTATCCTGTCCCGCCAGCCTGAACCTTATAAGCGGCATTTACTGTATTCGACGTCCTCTTTACATCCTTCCTCGTCCGTCTTTCGCCTCCGCGTGCAAATTGCGTCGTAAAACTCGCGCGCCGGCTCGGACAACAAAAATGCCGACGCGGAGGTCTCGCGGTTGGTGGTTCATTGCGTCGCCCGCTCTGCGCATAAATTACGCCGCTGACGTTTTAATTTCCATCCATCACCCATATCTATCGAAGGGATTAAAGGAGAGAATCTGCTTGCAGGTCGCCGCTCCTTGTGTTCGTCATACTCCTAGGTCAATTCACAATAGAAGTCGACGCGTTGAGTCATGTAAGTATGCACCTAACATAACCTAACTTAACCTTAAAATGGGATGAATAATCACCGTTTCTCCCCGTAGCATGTGCGACACAGGAGGGACCGCTTCAAGCGTCAGCAGGGCGAGAACCTCTACCTGCCCGGTAGCTACGTGACCAACGACGAGGAGGGCTTCGGCGAGTCGGGCCCCTGGCTGGACTGGTCGGCGCCCAGTCCGTGCACGCGCTCCTGCGGCGGCGGCGTCGCCACCCAGTACAGGTCGTGCGCACCCGGCTACGAGTGCCGCGGCCCCACCAAGCGCTTCTTCTCCTGCAGCACGCAGGACTGCGCGGACGGCGGCGACTTCAGGGAGCAGCAGTGCTCCGAGTACGACGGCGTGCCCTTCCAGGGCGTCACCTACCAGTGGGTGCCGTACCTCAAGTCGCCGAACCCGTGCGAGCTGAACTGCATGCCGCGCGGCGAGCGCTTCTACTACCGCCACAAGCAGCACGCCGTCGATGGCACGCGGTGCGCCGAGGACAAGCTGGACGTGTGCGTCGAGGGCAAGTGCCAGCCGGTCGGCTGCGACCACATGCTCGGCTCGAGCGCGCGCGAGGACAAGTGCCGCGTGTGCAACGGCGACGGATCGTCGTGCAGCACCGTCTCGAACGCGATCGACCTGCAGGACCTGCAGTTCGGCTACAACGACATCATCCTCATCCCCGCCGGCGCGACCAACATCGACGTCAGGGAGCGCGCGCCCTCCAACAACTACCTCGCCGTGCGCAACCAGACCGGGCACTACTACCTCAACGGCAACTTCCGCATCGACTTCCCGAAGGTGCTGGAGTTCGCCGGCTGCAAGTTCCACTACTCGCGCTCGCCGCAGGGCTTCACCGCGCCGGACATGCTCAGCTGCCTGGGCCCCACGAGCGAGCCGCTGATCGTCTCGCTGATGATGCAGGACAGCAACGTGGGCGTGGAGTTCGAGTACTCGATGCCCAGCAACATCGTGCCGAGCGGGCAGAACGAGACCTACGTCTGGACCTTCGACCAGTTCACGCCCTGCACCTCCAGCTGCGGCGGCGGCGTGCAGTACCGCAACGTCACCTGCGCGGGCAGGGTCACCCTCGAGCCGGTCGATCCCAGCCTGTGCGATCCGAGCAATCGTCCCGTCGACGGCCAGCGCTGCGGCGACCAACCGTGCGACGCCGGCTGGGTGGCCAAGCCCTGGGGCAAGTGCTCCGCGCCGTGCGGCGTCGGCGGCAACCAAACCAGGCAAGTGGTCTGCGAGAGGGTCATCGCCAGCGGCGTCGCTAGCATCGTCGACGACGAACAGTGCGACAACATTCAGAAGCCCCCGACGGAGCAGCCGTGCAATCAGGGCCAGGTGTGCGCCGAGTGGCACACCGGGCCGTGGAAACCCTGCGACCATCTCTGCGGCGGCGGCAAGGAGACGCGCGTCGTGACCTGCTTCCGAAAAATCAAGGGAAAGAAAGAAAAGCTGGACGATTCCGAGTGCGCCGAAGGCAAGCCGGAAGCGGAGCGCATCTGCAACCAGAGGCCTTGCGAAGGCGTGGACTGGGTGACCTCCGACTGGTCGGGCTGCGACAAATGCGGCCTGACCTCGGAATCTCGCCGCGTGCAGTGCGCCACCGCCAAGGGAGAGGTTTACCCCGAGGAGTTGTGCAAAGCCGACGAGCGACCCGAATCCGAGAAGGAGTGCACCACGGAGGTCAAGGACTGCGAGTACGAATGGTACGCCTCGCAATGGAGCCAATGCTCGGCCAAGTGCGGCAAGGGCGTCATGACCAGGAAGGTTTTCTGCGCGTCCATCGAGGATCTCGCCAAGGCCGCGGACGATAAATGCAAGCCCGACAGCAAGTACAACGCCAGCATGGAGTGCGAGGGAGAGCAGGAAGTCTGCTCGGGCGAATGGTTCAGCGGCCCGTGGAGCAAGTGCTCCAAGGAATGCGGAGGCGGCGAGAAGTCCCGCAAAGTGATCTGCATGAAGGACGAAGAGACCGTGGCGGCAACCAACTGTGGTCCTGAGCTGATCCCCTCCGCCTCGGAACAGTGCAATACCGAAGCGTGCGACAAGGACGAGATCCTACCGGTGGATGCCACGAAACCAGTGGACGTTACGGAGAGTACCAAGGAGGGACCGGTCACGGGCGGCACGGGCGCCACGGGCACAGAGGGCACCGGCAAGGAATCCGAAGGCACCGAAGGCACAACCGAGCCTGGCATTTCTGTCACGACCGAAGATGACTACGAGATTGTTGAAACCGACGAATGCGACGATGGCGAATGGGTCGATGATGATGAGGATTACGACGAAGATGAGGACGAAGACAAAGAAGGCACCACGCCGATGGACAGTAGCGAAGGCACGGACTCCAGCGCGGGTACAGACGGCACGACCGTTTCCGGATCTTCCGAAGCTTCCGAGATGACGGAGTCTTCCCTGGCCACCGAAGATTTGATGTTGAGCGACTCCACGGGTACTGAAACCGACATGACGGACGGCACCGGAACCGGAAGTACCATGCCGATGGAGACGGGCTCCGGGGACGATTCCGACGCCACCGGCGAGAGCGATTCCACTGACAAACTCTCGACCTCCTCGATGGAAGGATCCGGAGACGACGAGATGACCACGCCGGCTGGCACCACCGACGGATCCACGGATGATTTGGTGGAGACAGACCTTACCGACTTCGATACCGATGGTACCACCGTCTCGGGAGCAACGGACACTGATGGTTCCGATGCGACGACCGAAGGAAGCACTGGCTCGACAGATGCTTCTGGTGCCACAGATGTCAGCGAATCCGATGCGACGGATACAACGGATGTCACTGGGTCTGATGCAACGACCGACGCAACTTCTGATGGCACGTCTGATGCCACATCTGATGCCACATCTGATGTCACGTCTGATGCCACAACTGATGCCACATCCGATTCTTCATCTGATCCCTCCGTGTCCACGGATTCGACAGAGTCCACTGATACGACAGAAACAACGGAATCAACAGAATCAACAGAGACAACAGAATCAACAGATACCACAGAATCGACAGAATCGACAGAATCAACAGAATCGACTGAAACAACAGAATCGACAGGGACAACTGAGAGTACTTCAGATTCCTCCTCTGACACAACTTCCGAGTCCTCAACTGACATGGAAACCACCACCGAGATGGAAACCACGACATCGGACGCATCGGAAGGTACCACTGTTGCTGGAACAACGGAAGATGAAGCAACGGACGAAGGTATTCCTGGTACAGACACAGACATCAATCCGGAGGTGGAGAATCCCACCACGAAGAAACCAGCTGCTTCCGGTGCAACCGAAAGCTCTGAAGGCACCGAAGCTTCAACCGAATCGACGACAGAGTTTACAGGTTCCACAGAATCAACGACTGAATTCACCGGCTCCACAGAATCCACGACCGAGTTCACAGGGTCCTCCGAGAGTACCACAGAGTTTACCGGATCATCCGAAAGCACAACCGAGTTCACTGGTTCCCCCGAATCCACCACAGAGTTTACCGGTTCCACTGAGTCGACCACCGAATTCACAGGTTCCACCGAATCGACAGTCGAATTCACTGGATCTACTGAAACGGAAGAGAGCGGAGAGACCACAGAGAGCGACATCTGGGGATCCACCACGGAAATCGGCTCAACCCTGTGGACGACGACAGAGATCACCGAGACACTCTTCACGCCCAAGCTCAAGAAATGCCGGAGGAAGAAGCGCAAGGATTGCAAGACCATGCCGTACGGCTGCTGCCCGGATAACATTACCGCCGCGGAGGGTCCCTTCGACAAGGGATGCCCCATGCCCGAGACCTGCAAGGAATCCCTATATGGTTGCTGCGAAGACGGCGTGTCCGCGGCGAAGGGCAAGAACTTCAAGGGATGTCCGCCCACGCACTGCGAGGAGACCCTCTTCGGCTGCTGTCCGGACAAGAAGACGCCCGCCGACGGCGAGAACAACGAGGGATGCCCGCCGCCCCCGCCCAAATGCCTCAAAACCAAGTGGGGCTGTTGCAAGGACAACGTCACCAAAGCCAAAGGGCCCAACTACAAGGGATGCGGCAAAGACAAGGAGGACTGCAACGCGACCAAGTTCGGCTGCTGTCCGGACGGAAAGAACGCCGCCGAAGACGAGCACCTTAAAGGATGCGACATTAATTGCAAGGAGACCCGCTACGGATGCTGTCCCGACGGGGTCACGACAGCCGAAAACATCAACTTCAAGGGATGCAACACGCCGTGCGGCAACAGCACGTTCGGTTGCTGCGAGGACGGAAGCACCCCGGCCCACGGTTACTATCGCGAAGGTTGCTGTCTCACCTCCGCGCACGGCTGCTGCCCGGACAACATCAAGCCGGCCGAGGGACCCAATCTCGAAGGATGCGGTTGCGACTACTCCCCGTACCGCTGCTGTCCCGACAACACCACCCCCGCCCGCGGGCCGAACTACGAGGGCTGCGGATGCGAGTACACCGAGCACAAGTGTTGTCCGGACAGCTACACGCCGGCGGCCGGCCCCGACTACGAGGGATGCCTCTGCCACACGCATCAATTCGGCTGTTGTCCCGACGGCGTCTCCATCGCCCAAGGCCCGCACCAACAGGGCTGCGGCTGCCGCAACTCCGAACACGGCTGCTGCCCCGACAACCAGACGCCCGCGCAGGGTCCCGAGAACCTCGGCTGCGGCTGCGACTCCAGCCAGTTCGGCTGCTGCATGGACGGCGTCTCGGAAGCCAAGGGCGAGAACTTCGACGGCTGCGAGGAGAAACCGGAGAACGCCCAGGCGGGCTGCTGGCAGACGAAGGAGCCGGGCCCGTGCAGGAACTTCTCCGTCAAGTGGTACTACGACCAAGACTACGGCGGCTGCGCGCGCTTCTACTACGGCGGCTGCGAGGGCAACGACAATCGCTTCAGGACGATGGAGGAATGCAGCGAGACCTGCGTGGAGCCCAAGGGCCGAGACAGATGCAAGCTGCCGAAGGTCACCGGCGGCTGCGAACGATACAATCCGAGCTGGTACTACGACCAGGACCGCAACCACTGCGCGCAGTTCATCTGGGGCGGGTGCTTGGGCAACAACAATCGCTTCGAGACGTCCGAGGAGTGCATCCGGGAGTGCGTCACCGATTCCAGCGTGGACTCCTGCGAGCAGCCCAAGGAGGAGGGCCCGTGCCGCGGACAATACCTCAGATGGTACTTCAACAACGAGACCAGCATGTGCGAACAGTTCTACTACGGCGGTTGTCAGGGTAATAACAATAACTATCCGACGGAGCAGGCTTGTCAGCAGCAGTGCGCCGCTCCGAACAGGAAGAAAGGTACGTAGACTTGCCCGATACGGGTCTTAACCATTGGGGTAGTTGGTGCTAACCGTCGATATTAACCATTGGCATGTCCTGGTGACTTGTTTCCCACTAATCCAGAACACTGTTCGCTGCCGAGGGCGCCCGGCAGTTGCGAGGGTCGCGACTCCAGGTGGTACTTCGACGCCGCCGAGAAGCGCTGCATGCCCTTCTATTACACCGGGTGCGAGGGTAACGGCAATAACTTTATCTCGCAGGAGCAATGCGAGAACGACTGTCCGCGGGAGATCCGTAAGTGCATGGCAAAGGGGTCAACTAATCTCTAACCCTTTTCTCACCATCATCGCCGAGCTCGTCAGTCTTCTAACCGTTTACCTCCCCGATACAGAGAAGGACATGTGCCACCTGCCGGCCGAGATCGGCGACTGCGCCGACTACAAGGAGCGCTGGTACTACAACACCGCCGAGAAGCAATGCCGGCAGTTCTACTACGGCGGGTGCGGCGGCAACGGCAACAACTTCGATACGGAGGAGGAGTGCGCGGGTCGCTGCAAACGCGAGCAACCCGCGCCGCCGCCGCCGTACGACCCGTACCAGCAGCCCGGCCCCGAGGAGAACTACCCGCCGCAGTTCAACACGGACAAATGCTTCCTGCCCTCGGACGCCGGCCTGTGCAGGAACGACTCGGACGTCAGGTGGTTCTACGACCGCGACGGCGTGTGCAAGCAGTTCCGGTACGGCGGCTGCGAGGGCAACGCCAACAACTTCCACACGCAGGAGGAGTGCAACCAGATGTGCGGCGACGCTCAGGACATGTGCACGCTGCCCAAGGTGGTCGGGCCGTGCTCCGGGGAGTTCCAGCAGTTCTACTACGATCGCGGCACGGACACCTGCCAGGAGTTCACTTACAGCGGCTGCCTGGGCAACGCGAACCGCTTCGACAGTCTCGGGCAATGCGAGCACAGCTGCAAGCAGGGCCACGCGCAGGTCACGCAAGCGCCCGCGAGCGACACGGCGATCTGCTACGAGCGCGTGGACCCCGGCTACTGCAACGAGTCCATCGCCTCGTTCTACTTCAACATCGAGACGCAAAAGTGCGAGACCTTCACGTACAGCGGGTGCGGCGGCAACGGGAACCGATACGCCAGCATCGAGCAGTGCGAGCGGCAGTGCGGCGCCTTCCGGGGACAAGACGTCTGCCGTTACCACCCCGACCAAGGGTCGTGCAGGGGATACTTCGTCAAGTATTACTACGACGAGCGCAGCGGGAGCTGCCAGGAGTTCGCCTACGGCGGCTGCGAGGGCAACGGCAATCGCTTCAGCTCAGTCCAAGAGTGCGAGGACGTGTGCATCAAGCGGGACGAGACCAAACCCAACAAAACCAGCTCTGGTAGGTGTCCGCCTTTAGTTTCCTTCATTTCAGTGGTGCGATACTTCCTCTCCTCATGTTCTGAAACAATTTATTGCATAAAGAGGTGTGCCTGCTTCCGATGGAGGCAGGCCCGTGCAGCAACCAGCTGAACCGCTGGTACTTTGACACCGCGCGGGGCCAATGCCTACCGTTCACTTACACCGGTTGCGGGGGCAATTTCAACCAATTCGACGCGTTCGAGGAGTGCGTGCGCACGTGCAGCGAGCATCTGCGCAGGCGTAAGTCGCGTTCAATGCAGCTTGAAACCAGCACGGCACTTACCACGCACCGAACACGTCCGCCGCGCGCGTTCGAACCGCACTAACCTTGAACTTACTTATTCCGCAGCTGACGAGCAACCGGAACAGCCCGGATACGGCCAAGAGGACTGCCTGGCCAAGCAACAGCACTGCCACGAGCTGCAATGTCCCTACGGCGTGCAGGCGCAGACCGACGATCAGGGCTGCACGATATGCTCCTGCTACGATCCTTGCCAGGGCCACTACTGCGATCCTGGCACGCAGTGCGGCGTGGACGTGAACGAAAATCGCCGCGAGGAAGAGGACGCCACGTTCGTCCCGGTTTGCCGCGAAGGTATGCCTCGCTCACTCGCTCGATCCTCCTCGCGGTCAAGTTATAACCTCACCTCTTTCCGCAGTCAACAAACGAGGAATCTGCCCGCAAATGGCGCCGAGATCCAACGCGGACTGCGAGCGGTACGAAGAGTGTCGCTCGGACGCCGACTGCACGCTGGACTTGAAGTGCTGCTCGACCGGGGGATGCGGAACGGCGTGCGTGCCACCTCATTCCGACGCGCCGGGCGAACAACACTTGTCCACGCACAGTCAACCCGCGTACACAGCGCCACCGTACGAAGCAGGACGTAAGTTTCCACCTTCATTTGTTTGCTTCTAGAACGTTCGATTCATAGAGACGGGAGAGCTCCGGCCAATGAGAGCGCGTCTTTGTCGAAGGGGGAGCCGAGGGAACATCGCGCGCTTCTTCTATCTCTCTCTGGCACAATGCCTATATATATAACGTTCTTCTTCTATATTCTAGAATATGCACCGGAAATCCAAGAAGACAGTTACGAGCCGGTCGTGCAAGCAAACGAAGGTAACCACGCTACGTTGAGCTGTTCAGTTCGCGGTAATCCGCATCCGACGATCACGTGGAGCAAGAACAACCAAAACGTAAGTGATGCCAACTATTGATCACATTTCGCTGAAGAAAAACGTTGTGCACATAGATCAACAACAAACAACCACGCTTCCGACTGCTGTCGAACGGCGACTTGCAAATCGTCACCTTGGTGCGAGAAGATGGCGGAATCTACGTGTGCGTCGCCGACAATGGCGTAGGCCCGACGGTCACCAACCAAGTCGAGCTGGTCGTTGCCGGTAAGTCTCAGCGTATTAACCAAAGTGTAGTCGGGCGTAAAGTAGCGTAGCGTTTGGTCTAACTGGTGTGGTCTAAACTGCATGTTCTGTCGTTTCCCGTAAACTAACACCCCCGATAGATGGCGAACCCTTCCAAGCCGAGCTGCTGGACATACCCGAGGAGGAGAAACAGGTCACCGTGTCGCTGGGCTCGCCGGCGGTGCTGAAATGCTACGCGCTGGGCTTCCCCCTGCCGGTGGTGACGTGGTGGCGGAACGAATCGCTGATCCCACTGAAAACCAGTCAGTACGAGCAGCGCAAGGACTATTCCCTGGTGATCTCCAAGATCGAGCTCCAAGATCTGGGCATATACACTTGCCAGGCGTACACCGGGTCCGGCAAGGCGGCGAGCGGCAGCGTGATCGTCCAGGCGCAGGGACCGGTGTACTCCACCAATCCGGACGACGTGGTCTACATGAAGTACGTCATTGACGTGTCTGCCCCGAGGGGCCACGATCCCGTGAGCGGGCACGGCGGGCATCCGCAGCATCAGTACCCGCCCACGCATCAGCCCGCATACGTGCCGCCGGCGTACACCGAACCCCCGAGGGTTTACCAAGGTTTGCTGCATGCTAATTTGTAGTTCGTAATTAACCGCATGCGGGATTGGTTTGGTTGGCTGGCGGGATTCTAATCGCTGCCGTTTTATAGTCCCGATCACCGTGCGCGTCAACCCCGAGGAGATCTCCGCCAATCAGGGCCACGACGTGGGCATCTCGTGCGACGTGGACGGATACCCGGCGCCGCGCGTCGACTGGTTCAAGGACGACGTCCGGCTGGAGCGGTCCAATCACCACCAGATCACCGAGACCAACCGGCTGATGATCCGGAACGTCACCGCCGAGGACTCCGGCGTCTACAAGTGCGAGGCGACGAACGTTTACAGCCAGAGCAGCGCCAGCGCCAGCGTGGAAGTCAAGAGCGGTGCGTATCAAACCCAACCCCCGAACCCAACCTCGAAACTCACACCCTCCGCGCGCGCTTTTCAGGCCCGTACATACCGAAGACGTGCAAGGACAATCCGTTCCTCGCCAACTGCAACATCATCGTCTCGAACAACCTGTGCAATCACAAGTACTACTCGCGCTTCTGCTGCCACTCGTGCGCGATGGCCGGCAAGCTGATCCCGTTCGAGGAGCCCGCCGCGGACGTCGACTCGAACCGAATCTAGGCCGCGCCCGCCGCCAACTAAATTATCCTCTTTTTGTAACTAGTCCGAACTTAATCTTTACGAAGCGAGAAAACTTAAGGAAACGAACAGCATCTCTCGAGACACTTTCATCTCCGCGCGTGGACCCCTCAGTATCTATGAGAAATCCTCGAAAACCACCGCTCCCCGCGCCGCCGGAGGGGGCGGCTGGCTTCGCCATATTATTGTACATAGACGACGATGCGGACGCGTCGACATCGAAAATGTGTTCGTCACTTGTAATTAAAAATTAAGTCGAATAAATTCTAGCGTGCGCGCGACGTGCCAACGCGTTCATCTTATGTATTAACGTTAGTTATAGCGATTTTGTATGATTGTATTTTTGTACTCACAATAAACAATACTTCCATGGTCGCCGAAGGGTTTTAACCTAAAAATATGTTAT
>JARRAA010014920.1:0-23808 GCA_030557295.1 Ecitodaemon sp. MM-2014 | reverse complement strand
GGGTAGAAAATTGCAATTTTCCCGCGGGATTTCTCAACGCATGACACATGAAAAAGGTAGAGCAACTTGTCCTCTATATTATGCAACAAGGATAATTGAAATCGGCCGAATAATTCGCGAATTGCTGACCAAAAACTACATTTTTTGGTAGAAAATTGCAATTTTCTACCATTTCCCGCGGGATTTCTCAACGCATGGCACATGAAAAAGGTAGAGCAACTTTTTTTATTGTGTTTTGTACTTGGGTGTGTAGTATATATATAAATATAACATTAATTTCAAATAATATTTTAATATTGAGAACTATTTCTGCGGGAATGAATTTGCCGGTTTTGAATTTATGGAGGCTACACATGGGTTTTGAAACCCACTGTGCGCTGATTCGAACCGTGGTAGCCGTTTTTCTCTATCGCTAATAGTTTCCGAGATATGCGTTTCCAACGCCCATTTTTCGAAGTGTCAAAAAATCGAAAAACAGCAAAGGGGTATCCCTTTGTAAATTTTTCCGAAAATTTCAAATTTTAAGAAACCGATTTTATGGGCTTAATCGACGCGTAGGATAGTTATAGGATTGAAGAAGGTGGAAGCAATAAATAAGAACAATATTTTACATGTGGAATTTTTTTGTTATATAGTTTCTGTTATTCTATGCGCAACTGTATAATCGTCAATATTTTTCCTCTTAATTTTTCTCCCAAATTTCGCGAGTTATCTTCATCTTGATAATTGTGCAATAATTTTCTCAAAACGTCCTCAATAATTTATCATAATTTAATACTACAATAAATATTCCTTGGATTTTCATTTTAATAAATACGCATGTGTTGTAATTTTCACACGATACGAGTTGCACGTCGTATATAATATTCTCTGTGGCATAGACTCATTAGGATTAGATGTACACAGAGCGAGATACGGTTGATATTTAGTGAAGTTTAGGATAATGAACAATCATTTGTTAGAACTGTTACAGTTACAGTACACTGATTTATACTATACAATCGGCATTGTTTTGTGATTTGCAACGGCATGATGATTCATTTACGAAACAGATTTCCACAGCAGTTTACAGTATATAGTTTAGTAGATTAGTAGTTCTTTAATTCGTTCTCTTTAGATTTGTTTGTATACATTATATATAATTTACTTTTGATAGTTTCGATAGTTTGCTTAGTGTCCACAGTTTTGATAAATTTGTTAATTTATGTAGATGCTTTGTATAGAATCTAACAATTTCTGTAACACGCCATATTGTAATAGATATTATAACACGTCAATGTGTATTTTATGTGGTATAGTTATCTCTGTTTGTCTAATTTTGTATAGCAATATGTGACCCGTATCAATCCGAAATTGTTACTGCAAAACGTTACTTGCAATCGAAGCGCTTGCAACCAGAATGGCCACTTATTCAGTATATTACTTTTAAAGTAAATAACAATTTTGAAAACATTCACAGATTTACCTAATAACATAAAATCTGAAATGACATGACATGAAATGATTTCGTCATGTTTACATTGTAACTAACTGTAAGCGAACACTGATTCCAAACGCCTCGATTAATATAAACTTATATAATTACTATATTGTATAATAAATATGCAATAGTTTTATGCTGGATATATCTATATACATTCACATCATCACATCATTTCCTTCCAAATTTCCTCCAAAGTGTTTGTAGTAAAGTCATGAATAGTTGCGGATTGCTTAACAATTTAGATTCAAAGACTACGCTAACTTCCAAAGAGTGAAGATAAGTAGATAAGTAAGTAGTATTATTTATTTACATCAGTCAAATATATAAATAGTTGTTTATTAATTTCTGTATGTATATTATAGTGTTTTCTCACCATTAGCGACTAAGTTAATCTGTCAATGTTTATCATCTGTATACATTTACTTCTTATACTTTTAGTTCCTCATATATTTATATCTTTAGCTTAAAATGGCTCCAAAAAAATAAAACAATAAAATTAATTGCGAGTAGAACAAGGTCAAGGTGCTAATTTTAAAAACTCCATAATCCGTTATTAAAACTTTTCTGAATCCGTTATTATGTTTATCTTATTGTTCCATTCGAAAGTTTCTTATATAATATGATTTCTCTTGCACGTATGCTCTTTATAGAATATATTATCATATAGTCAATCGTTACCTCAAAAAACAAGTGCGAATATTCAAATAGTCGAATCTTAACATGAAATATTATAATCCACAATATCTTATCTTCCGTTATATCTATCTGACCCGTAACTGCAATAAACTTTCTGGTCTGGTCTGATGTGGTCCGGCAAAGCCTCCGACGTTGTTGGCGTGATGTTGGCAGCGGTGATATTACTTAAATTCGAGATAAATCACAAACTCACAACCCGTTGCCACTTACAACCGAAAACCGCAACAAAACGAACGATTTGAGCATCAACGCCAGCATCCAACGCTCACAATCAATTTGATTATAATAATTATGGTCGCGTTTACCTTATCACTACGATTATTAACGTTTACGGTTACTGTTAATGTTAGAATTTGCTTACGATTAGAATTCCTGTTAGTACTTGCATAATATACGAAGATAGAAAATCTAACGCGTAAAGTTAATAGCGACGATGATCGAGGACAAGAGATTGATGAATATGCGCTTGACGTTGGATTCACTTGACCTGGGGCGCCATCTTGACGCCCTTGGTGGGAATGGGCGAGCTGGTGGCGCTCCGCGAGACCCGCGGCTGCTCGGGAATGGTCAAGCAGGTCGATCTCGACTTCCATCCGGTCGTGGGCGATTCGTTGACGCAATGGTGAGCTTGCGCCGCTTGATGCGGCTCGTGGTTGGCGTTGCGGTTCAACGCGTGGAGCGGAATGCGATATATGCGCAATGGACGAGCTTCCGGTGATACTGCAACACAAATGGACGTCACTGCCACGCAAAGGGACAAAGAGGATCGTTACCGTTGGGACTAGATGGCGGCGAGGGTTTTTCGTTGACTTTAACATCCAGCAGCAGACGATCGTTCCGACTCGGGAAGAATTCCGGCGCGGTGGTCGCGAAATAAATATCGTTTTTCGACGCTATCAGATGCAGCTTGGGCATGGTCATCGTGTGCACCAGATTGCCATTGACGATCAATCGGATTTCCATCAAGTTGTTCGTGAAGCCGATGACGTACGGAAACGCGCACACTACAAGAAGAATCAATCAATTCGGTTTGATGGTTACAGGTTCCGAGTGGGTACCGATATCGGAAGGGACGAAATTCCAATGAAAGTCATGCTCGTTGCTTCCGTTGCTCCCGTTGCTGCCGTTGGAAGTGCCCTCCTCGTGGAGCTTTTGAAAGTGACACGTATCTGCAAGCTAAGCGTGAGGACATGTCCTGAAAGTAAGTTCGCGCTACGTACGATTGTGGCACAAGAGTAATTGGACCTCCTGGTCCTCGTAAATGTCCAGCGCTGTAACCAAATGAGGCCTGTCGCCTTTCACCGTGTGCAAATACTGCACTTGTCCCGAACGACCGTTGACCACGTCCCAATGATGTTTGTAACCCACGCACACCAGTATGTCTGAATGCGTCGGCGAGTTGGGGCTCCAACCGCTCTCCAATATCGTCATTATGCTCGGATTCTCGTTAAGAGTTATGTCCTGCAATATAACGGAATAATTATCACCGAAACAAGAACGTTGACTAATTGTAAGCACCCATAAAAAGGTGAATCCCTCGACGGTGTCCGTGTCGCTGGAAGGACACCAGGCTGTCCACGCGGCGGAGTGTTTCCACTGGAACATCGTCAACCTGCGACCTATGGCGACGCACATCCTTAATCTCGACCCGCCGGTCCTCGACAGGGCGTACAGGTGCGTCCCGCGAGTGCGCTCCATTCGATGCTCCTTCACGTCCATCCTGCTCTTGGGCTCGGCGATCATCTCCAGCTGGGAGAGGCGAAACACATAAATCTTCCCCTCGCGATTAGACGCGCCCGCCCGCAGCAATAAAATGCCATGCGGCTCGACGACGCTCACTTGTCGCACTTGCAGAGTCTTATCGAACAGGAGCCGGTGCGTGTTGCCATCTATCACGCGGACGACAGAGAACGATTTTAAAACGAACCGAGGTGAGTAAACCCTGCCCGTACCTTCGACGACGTAGACGCCGTCCTCGGTGGCGATCACCAGACGGTTGTCACCCCACGAATCGGCGGACGTGATCGCGCTGGCTGGAAAGACGGGATAGAAGCAGTTGGCTTCCCACGGCGAGCGCTTGAAAACGGTGCCCGCGGCGCCCGCCGACGCCAAACTGGTGGGCGCATCGCCGCGCACGATCGCCTCCAGCTTCAGAGCTTGACCGATGCGCACGAACTCGATCTGGCGGGAGTCTTCCTTCAGGCGAGAATGGCGCGGCGTTTCGGCGAGGACGTCGGAGAACGCCCGACGGTTCAGCATCGTCTGGGAATGACGAACAACGAATTTGATTATGCACGCGCCGATGAGCCGCCCGCAAAGCGCTCACCATGCGTTGATCGGTCATGTGCTCGCTGTACAGATCCTTGATGAGCATGTCCAATGTGCGTTCGCGTTTCCTCGCGAACGTGGGCGTCTCGAAGGTGGCCTTCTCGCCGTTGATGAGTTTCACCAACAGGAAGTCTCTGAACAATTCCGGATCTTCGAACACGGGTGGGCAAGGAAGCGACGGACCGAACAGCGGCACAGCTTCGTCGGAGAACACCGAAAGACGATATCTTCTTTGAGCGTCAACGCTCACGACAGCGAAAACATCTAAATTGTTATGGTCAAGGACAATAAGAAAATGATTCTATAAATACATCGTGTACATTGTGTGTGATCCTTATTATTAAAGGATACGAGTAAATTGCGACTTGATGCACGTCGGATTGAACAAGCCGTGTGCATCGACGTCGTTATCCTCATCGCAATCGACGAAAACAATGTTCACGATGTCGTTGCCGATGTGCCGCTTCCTTTCGACCTGTTGCCGATTGTCCCTGGAGTACGGGAGCATCGTCGAGACGTGGAACATTATCTCGTGCCCTTCGTAAATTGTATATACAGAGTATTTTCCGGTCATGTCGCCTGAAATATTGGCGGGAAATTATTTCGTGAAAAAAGAACGCGAATTATTGCAATGGCTACCTTTGATGTCCAAACCTCCGCGATATTTGTCCCAATTTTTCAGCCGAATGGTCTCCCCTAGGAGCGACAGGAACGAGCTGAAAGATTCGCTGCCAAATTCTGTAACAATGCGCATTTAATTAGGGCCAAACGACGCAAAACGAAAGGCACTTTTTAATTTAATTCCGCACTCAAGCGTGGGGCAAATTAAGATATTTTCATTTGAAATCTTCCTTCGTTATGTGCTCATTACATCAATGTTTGTTATACTTCCAAAACAAACCAAGTAAATTTAGTAAATAATTCATTGTTACAAGGGTCTGTAATCCAATATAGTTGGCATTGCCCAATAAACGTTCTGTGAGATAAAAAGAAAGATACAGATAAAAGTGAAATTAGGAACTTGTCAATCGTGACCAATGAGAACGTGATAACTTGATGTACTTAGCGCCCTCTAATGGACGTACAGTCAAACTAAGTTACTTCTCTCTTACTCATTATACCGTAAATGACAAGTTTACACACCATGGCGTATAAGTATAATTGGTTGCCTACAGTATTGCACTGCATCCTTATACAAGATCATACTATACACTTCAAGAACTACAATCGCTATGACTCACCATTGCTTAAGATTTCGTCGTCCGTAGTCTGACCATGTTTCATATAAATAACGCCAAACTTGAAATTGACGGAGCCCTCCTGTTCCTCGAGCAATAATAAATCCTTCTGAATGTCCGGCGAGAAAATCTCTTTGGGATTCTTCTCCAGCCGCTCCATGCTGGGGAAGTTCGATAGGATTTGCTTCACCGTGAGCAGTTTGTTTTGTACATAAGGCAACGAAATTTTTTGCGCACCCTGGAAACGACGAACAGGCGAAATGAAAACGTTGCAGATTTTGCTGCGCAAAGCGCAGCAACGCGCGGTGCAGCATTGGGCACATCGCCGGCACTTCAATCTCTTTCGAGCTTTTCGCTGCCGCGCTCGCGAAAAAAGCCCTAAATACCGGGCAAAACGAAGGCTTGACTTTTCAATCCATCGTTTTTAGTCGCGCACAAGACAGGCGAAATAGAATGATTGTCTGTAAACGCAAATTGAATTTCTGTTGTCCGCAAAAAGTGCAGAAAGAAAGCCTTCAGGGGAAACAAGTGTTTTATGAATTCGCGCGTGTAAAAACGAAACTCGAACGGATGATGGAAGTGCGCGGGAAAAGAGTCAGACGATCCCATCGAGGAAGGCGTAATATTCGTGGGAACGCGAAAACATCCCTGCAGGGGAGTTATTGATGCATATAAATCTCGCTTCTTTTAATACACGTTTTTTGTTTCCCTCGGGAACGTCTTGATAAATTAGACGCATTGCAAAAACGCGGAATTTAAATTCTTGCATTATTTGTTCGAACAATACTTGGGAGCTACCAAAACTATTTTTTCAGCTCTTGGATTGAAATCCCATGATTGCCTATTGGCGGTAGCATCTGGTAACATCTGGCCGCAACAGGCGAACACTCACCATTTTCCGGAACAAAATCGCTCTGTAGAGAGGCACACACTGGTTACTGTTTTCGTTCAGAACGACGCTGAGGAAGAACGCCGTTTTCTCCCCGTCCAAACCTACGTAATTCTGGTGCACTGCAAGACAAATCAAACAAAATCATCAATTCTGAAGTTGTTCACATCGTCGTTTTCGTCAATGTAATGGAAAATTCATAAATATGTAATCAAGCCGAGAATATTTCACGTTTGGCCGTAAAAACTTCTTAATAACTTTGAGATTTTCATTAAATTAATGTTATTAAAATACATTTCACGTTATCCTCCTTCGCATAAATGAATATAAATGGTTTTAAATTTCGTAAATAAAAATCATGGTCTGTAATCTTTCATAGCAGCTCCTGAGTGGTTACCGTCTGCATGCCAGAAAGAGAAGAGTAGAGGAAAGAGTGAAATAGTTACAGCAGGCTTGCTTATTTCGACCAATAACCGTAAGGTATTTTGTGGATTTTAGGTTGGCTCGCACTCTGCGCCACAGGCGCTATCAATATAAGGTTATACATTGAGAGTTTGTACGCCCTGGCAAAAATTGGAAACTTGTTAAATCCGCCACTAGATGGCGCTACATACACGATTTTATGGATATGAAGTTTTACAGAGTTTAGTAATCAATAACAACGAATTTCGAGCAAACTTCTAAATTTTCCACGTAAAATTCTAGTGAAAAATGTAATGCGATAGTTTCCTCGAAAGATATTTGAATTTGGCAGTCTAGTGCTTGGCCATGAAAACGTGAAAGTTTATCAACGCGCCGCTGAAAAAGTTACTACAATAACGAGTGCTGTAAAAGTTTTCCACAAAGCTTGTCATCTTCCATTTGTGCTGGGCGTGTTTGGTTTCCGGCGCGTTTCTCTACAAGTCGTTACGCTGTGCTATAGCACAGTTTGTTTGACGTTCGGCGACACGTCGACGTGTTTGCGCAGATAGTTTATTGTTGGTTTTAAAGCATACTCACGTTTCCCCAGAAAGTACTTGAAGTACCAGCGAGTTTGATATTCAGGGTTTTCCAGGACTGGCGTCGACGGCGAGCCGAACATCTAGATCGAAACGAAAACCGCAACGGCAAGAACAACACAAATTAGTAACTTCACCGGCACAACAATTGGATTCGCAGATTAAGTGTGAACATAAAACAAACACCCCGAAACGCGATACTTTTTGCGCTGTCGCTCTTTTTCAGATACCGCCCACGAAAAACCGACAAACTTTCCGCACAATCGAGCTTCTATGGCGTCGCATGTTCGGCCAGACAATTATTTACGTTTAATCACCGTTTTATTTTCGTCTCGCAACTTTCTCCCCCACGCCGACCCTATTTCTTTAATTTGTTTTAATCTCCGCTCCTAATCTAGCCAAACTTGTGTTAAACGCGGCCCGCGAGACTTTGTTCCATCCACCAAGACTTCTATTCTTAGTGCTGGTCCTAGTCTAGCCCTCTTATAATCCAGCCATTGTGTTTGTTTTTAATTTGCATTAGGTAGGCAGGAATTTGCATATTGTGAGTGATTCCCATCGCCCGAGGGCGTTAAACTTATCAATTCGCGTGATTCTCTTTCTCAGGTAATTACACCGATAAAACGGGCCCCTTAATTCGATTCAATCGAATGCGGAGTTAACGGTAAACTTTTTTCGTTACGGCGCGCAATAATGTTTGACGTTCCGTTTTAATTTGTCGCGCAATTGAATTTTGCATGCGAACTTCTGCGCGTTTTTCATGAGCGTTGCAATGCAATTTCGCTGACGTACGCGGCGTTCGTCGGGAAAAAACTTTTCAGCTGAAAAGAGGAATAGCGAACGGCGAACGTCAGCAAACAGCGGAAAAAGAAGTATTCGGAGACAAAAAGCACATTTGCATGACTAAGAAAAGAAGAATGCGCCATTGTTAATAATATTCCTGGCGGCGACGACGATTAATTTCACTTTAGAATAATTCATATTTACACCAGTAAAAAATCCTGCGTTTTTCGACTTTATAACATTTATAATATTCATTTTATTTCCAGCAAATTTACCGATTGAGCGTCAGAAGCGTAATTAAAATTAACACTAACATTAAGCTGGAAATTCGTTGCGGAATAGTTTGTTAATTAATCCTGTGCTCACCTCGTCCTTTTCTCCCGGCGAGTCCCCATTCTCGATGCGGAACCGTCGGCAATGCTCCTGCCCGTCGACCTCGGGCGGTTGCTGTAACTGCGATGCAGACGATTAAAACTACCGCGCGAATCGTTGTTAACAACAAACTCGTTTAAATAGTCATTCGCTAAAAATATCGCCGCAGAGCGTGCCAAACAACAACTTTACCAAGCACGTAGTTTTAAGTAGCATTAGCACAAGTTGTAGTAAACGACGAACCGTCAAATCGACCCTGGACGGAGCGAACGCAGTCAACGTCGCGCGGCGGAGGCGCCGGGCTCCGAGCGCAAACTTTGATTAAGCGCTTATTCCGCGGGGCTATATTCGTCAACAGACTTAATTAGGATTAGCGGAACGCCGGCGCCAACATCGACAACGCATAGTTATCCGGCCGGGGTGGTGCGAGGGTCGCACGGTTCAAACTACCGAACGACGCCGGCGTTATTTCGAAGTTCGAGCGATAAACTTTTCTGCATCGGATTTCGTTCCGAACAAATTCGCGTTCGCAACTCGCAACTAAAATTGAAATGTAAAATTTTAATTTTCCCGGCTGCAGCTAGATTTCCAGTTCAATCGCCTTCGTGAACCCTTTCTCCTGCACTCACATGTATAGATTGAAGATTAAAAAACGTGCTTTACTTCTCCGCCATCGTCAGCGATAGACTTTGCGGTGTCTGCACGCTATTCCAGAGCTTTAAAGCTCTCGCTTCGTGCAGCAACCAATCGTGCGCCGACTAAAAAGTCGCCGCGGCCGGGGCTCGCAAAGACGCAGGAGACGATGGGGATGAAGTTCGCGCACTTACCTGCTCCACGGATCCGTAATACCGTCTGGAGAAGACGCCGCGTCGGGATATTAAGTCGCTGGCCGTTGAACTGCAACGGGGCGTAAAAAACGATTATTACAAACAGAGATGTACTCGATGCGCACCTGACGACGTGAGGGGATTATTAAATTTTCATGGAAATGAGTGCGCCAGTTTGCCACTTGGGTGAAAATTGATTTTAGACGAGTGCGGTATGTACGAGCGACTCTGCATTTGCCACGGACGAGAATTTCTAATATTAAGGGCTTAAAACGTCAACGATGCGTAGTTGCATAGTTTTGAATAACTTAGCGAATAATGTTTCAACTATTAATTCGTTACTCCACTCCACCCCATCACTTCTCATCCGTACTTTTCACAGTAAATATACGTACGTTTATACCATGATAACTTAAGTTCTATTTGACACATTTTAACTATTTAAAGTCAGCAATTTATGTTGATTTATCACTAAGTTCCAGCACAAATTTCAACTTAATTGCTCTGTTCCATCGCTGCAAAAATTGCGAAACAAACAGACCTAGATTAGAAGATAATTCGACATAACCTGAAACATAACCTAAAAATAAACCGTCTGCGAATATTGCGTGTTTAACGGCTACGATATCTTTAACTACGATAACCCGTGGGCAATTCATTAAAGCGTGTCTATCAAGATAATGCTGCGTGGCAATTGATCGAATTGATAGCTCGTATACAAAAGCATAAAAACGTTCTTTCCTCGACGATCGCGCCACTTTTCCTAAATAAGCTTCGCCATTGCCGCGCTACAATTTATTAGCTTGTTATAGGATTTGTACTAAAATTCGCCAACGCACCCCCTGTTCACCCTCGCCATCTCGCGCCTACTGGCCGGGCATCGGAGACTTTACGCTCGTTAAATAAATTTCGTAGTAAAATCGTTTTTAATGATGACTCCGGTCGCGCCTCCTCAACCCACGTTTTTTTACAACCCTTTACGGTTTACGCCATACGCCAACTCGCTGTCTTTCGTCGCATTAGCCGACGTAAAAGACGCGCATATTGCGAAACTGTTTTAGGTTGCCCAAGGGCTCAATTTGAGTTCTGCTTGGGTTAGCCTTGGTACTGAAGAAGCAGTGCTAGAAATTAAATATTAAAAATCTTAAAGCGTGGTGGATATTTCGGCAATCCTTCATTTTCCTTTCTTGCACTCGATTAGAGCGGCTTTTCATTTGGGAAAGGCTTAAACTTTTCTGTCGAGATGCGCGCCGGTGATTTATTCATTTCGTAATTGGTGGAATAATAATAAGTCGGATTTGGCCTCTGCACGTAAAACGAAAGAAATGTCTGGCACGTAAAGCGCTAATGAAAAGCGTTTCGAAATATTTCGGCGTTTCCTCCCTTAGGGTAAAAAGGACGTGAACGGATAGTTTTCGTTGCGCATCGTAATCGCGACCTGCTTCTGCTACATCCGCAGGATTATATCCTAGATATGAACCTTCCCTTAAGACTAAAACCTTCCACCTTTATAAAATGACTTAATTGCGAATTTGATGAATTTTGAAAAAAAATCTATGACACAAACACGACTCAAGAGCTGAGAATGTACAGACATGGAAACGTGTAAAATAGGAAGACTGTAATTGACTGTAATTAAAGACTGTAACATTTTAGGACATTCTAACAATGAATGTAAGTACGAATGATGTAATTAAGTTTAAGTTGATGCCGTTCACGCGCCACCCCCGCTGCAGATTTATAGTTTAATACGCTCGGCGGCAACCCTTCTCGTTTTAGTTGCGTCGACAGTCACGTGTCTAATTACCCCTAACTCTTATGTAATTATTACAATATTTATTCATAATTTAATCAACTAAGTCTATTCAGAAGCATCAACGATTCGTCAAGCTTCCTGTTATCGTGGCAAAACTCCGAAAAATTGTGCAATTCCAGGAAACGCAATTTCCCGACGATGTTACCATTCATTCATGCATCGAGTGTTTAATACGATTTGGCGCTGCAAATGTCACTGCATGTTGTTAAATTATGTTCCATTGAACAGTTCTCCCTCAAATAGCAGCCGGTCGCTCCGAAATATTCGGACGAATTTATTTTCAGCTCACAAATCGGCGTTTAATTAGATTTTTTCAATGGCCGGCGCCTCTTTTTTATATATTTTTGCGCTTTTAATATTGTGCGGCATATTTTTATGACATTTCCAGTGGGGACGCGGGAGTTTTATAATTTCAACGTCGCCCTTAAATTTGTTGCGTTATTTTTGCGGAGAGCAAGTGCTCGACAGTCTTGCTCGCGACAGGAAGGCAAAAAGCGCGAGAAAAACTTTATTGCCATCACGAGGCGGCGCGTCTATGGCGGCAATAAAATTTGCGGAATGCATAAAGCCGCTGAATGCTAAATTAAAGCACAAAGCCACATTGCCGCGATTGCTGGCTACCGTTCGAAACGCGACGCTGGCGATAAACTCGCGAAAATTCGCGCGTAAAAAATATGTATCTATTTTATTGCGTCCAGTATTGTTTATATCGATGTTTATGTCTTGCGGGGTCAACGGACGTGAAGGGTTAAAGTTTGAGTTAATTTTGGCCGACGGGAAGTCGGGAACGAAAGGAAGAGAAAAAAAATCATTAAAAAGTCAATTCGAAGTTTTAAAAGGAGTTTGCAGTGCGGACGAAGAGAGTGGCGAACGTAGAAGTTGAAATTGTTTCCAGAATTGATTAAGAAGTAAACGAGAGGAAGAAACGTTTTATCGAAAATTAACAGAAGGAAATCTCGGACGTTTTTCGTCCATCTCGCCGCATTTTAAAGCGTAGGGGAGGTTCGGGTAACATGGATCTTAATTTTTACACATCTATAGTTGGGTGGGCTCTGCGTTACCATAGCAACGATTACCGGATGCGGTTCTAATGAAAAGTAAATTGATTTAGAGATGCCAGTGCTTTCTGCTCTTTTCACCTTTGAACTTTGAATTCTCTTTGGGTCCAGGAGCATCTTTTGCCGCGCAAATTGATTTTAAAAAATGACGCGGAAACATCAATATCAATATCAATAACAATTACTCCTCGCCCTCGGGGTCGCGAGCTCGTTACGCAGTTAAGCGCATTCAATTTGCGGGTGGCTTACATCGCGCTGCTCGCGCGCCGATGAAAGAGCTTGAGCGCGCTCACGTCCCTCGGCGGCTTGCTCCTGAAGCTGGTCACGCAGACGCTCTTCGACCGGTCCCTGGCGGCGGCGTCTTCCGTCCGCTCGCCGCGCAACCTCTGCACGAGCCGCATGTCCAGGCAGAGCATCCCTTCGAGCCTGCGGTCCCGCCAAACAACGCTTCGTCTCGCCCACTCTCCCGAGCGGCTCCCGCACGTCAGCCCTCGCGTCGACTTTAATATATTTAAAGTCCCTTTTTCGCTCGGCCGCGATAACTCGATTACTAGAAATTCGTTGTGCGCAGAGATTTCACGTTCCTGACGACGTCAGTCTTACGAGTCATATCGGCGCTGGAAATAAAGGCAAAAGAACACAAACGTAAGAATGGTTGTCCGCATTGCGCAAGGCCCTTTGAACGTACAAAAATCAGTTTTCGGCATCGTCTGAGGTTTCCGCGCGAATTCGGTTCAATTTCCTTTGTTTCGCGATCGCTTTCCAATCATTACGCTCATTACGCGCCGCCAAGTTGATTAATTTTAAATTCACATTCCCTCCCACGTGGAGCACGCGAAACTTTCTTTATAACATAATAAACGCCGCGTAACTTTGCTAATTGCTTATTGTGATCGACGATCGAGCACGTGTCAGAGATAATTTGCGAATGAAAAACGCGAATAAACAAAATGGAAAGGAATGACGTAGAAAATTGGCATGCAGATTGGCAATTTCGCAGGAATGACAATAAGCTAGCCTCGGATAACCCGGAAACCGTGTCGATTTCGGCGAAGGACGCGATCTAAACGAGAACGTCAATGCGCTCAAAGGCGAAGGATAATAACGTTCGGGAAATCTTCAATTGGCGAAACGTATTTTGAAACTGGAGAGCATATCAAACAGGATATCCTTTGTTACGTTCGGCTTCGAGCGATTTTTAATTCAAAGAAAATAGACGCCCTCGAAAAAATAGGGCGAAGGTTCCGATATGAAAGCGAGCCTCTTGAGCCACTCCCACATTTTATTACGATATGATCGCAGTTTGCGAAGTCGCATATTTCACGGCCGTTATTAATGCCCGCCAAGTTGCATAGGAAATCTTCGAGATTGCGAAATAAAGACGCCCGCACTGCGGAGGCGGAAGGTGTAACGTTGCGGGAGAAATCCGTCTCGAAAAAGTTGGGCGGAACAAAGGACGGACGGGACGACGGCGAAAAGTTGCAAATCTAAGCACAAACATGACAAATAGAATGGAAAGAAGTCGCAGAAAAAGAGTCTTTCTAAAGGAAATGGGTCAGAAAGGATGCAGGGAGGAGACGAATTTCATTTTACTGGAGTGTTTGTTCTTTCCAAGGTATTTTACTTGTTGTTTACTTTTATTAATATCTCTGAAGTTAATTTTATTAACTTAGGAACTTGAACGTTGAATTCTGGTACCTTGCATACTGAGAAAAATAAGTTTAATTCTGTCGAACCAATTAACACATTTCAGTTTAATCGTACCACCCCCAAACTTTTTATTTGAAATTAAAATTTCTTTCAACTCCGAATTACGTCTTCAGCAACTCCAGAACAACACCCAATTATCATAATCGCTTGACACGCTTTACTACCTCTCACATGAAGAGAACAGTGTCCGGTTTGTTCTCCAATTTTCCGTCGTTTTCCTCCCTGGTTATAGCTTTTATATTCCAGCCCTCGTTCGCTTGTCCGCTAATGCGAGCAATTCGTAAATGGCAAAGAATAACATGAATAAACGCTCTCTATGCGCTTAACCGCCCCTATACAATGGCGCACGTGGAAGGAAAAGCGGAAGAAACGCGAGTCGCGAGTCACAAGTCGTAAAACTATTTTTACCCCGCCGAAGATATAAATAGAACTGGCAACGTGACAAATTGCATACAGCCTGCCTAACGTTATCGCGCGCGTTTAAAGTTATTTCGACTCCATCCAACTTCAACAACATGTATACTCGCTCCGTTTTCTATTTACAGCTTTCCTTTCTATCTGCCATCGTCTATCTTTCGTGAAATCGAACCGAAACACGAGTGGAACGGAACGCTAACGCAAGCCGACGATGTATATGGTTTGCGATTGGCAAAAACTGCATAAAACACGGCAACAGATAGAGATAGATGGGAGGCGTACGAGGATGAAACCCGGAAGTCCCGAGTACGAAAACGTGTCGTAGAAATTCCGCATTCTCGACGATGCGCGCTCGGCGTTTGATGCAATGATGAAACGCGCCCGTTATCATCGCAATTTCGAGTCGGCGGCAAACACATCGCGACGACAATTTAATATTCAAGTGGAAGAGCATCGCAATAGGGGAGACGATGCCACAATAATCGGAAGACGGGAAGAGTTGAGAGACAAGTTCGGAGTTGCGAGTTTCGGGGCAGCGCGAAGGGCGGGATGGTAACAATGCAGACAGTTGAGGATCGGGCGCGTCAAACGATGCGGACGTTGACGAAACCGGGTCACGAACATAAATTATAATGGCGGCGGTGGCGGCGCCGGGCCAATAATCGAAATGACAAAAAAATATTTTGCGGCTGCAACCTATATTCGCCAAAATCGATAGCGCGGGGTGCAAAGCGCAAACAAACTAACCGCGTCAAGAACATAAACAACAATGGTGGTGGTGGTGGAGGCGCCGGGCAAATAATCAAAGCAACAAAAACGTATGCCAAAAGAGTCAATATTTTACCTACAATGTGCAAATAAAATAACTCCCCGAATGACGAATGATGATCAAAGCACAGCGCCATGCGTGTGCCGCAAACGAGCGCAAAGTGCATTGAACCAGCAGCGGGAGCGGGAGCACACGGCACAGGACGACAGGATCGCGCGCCGACATGCCAACATGCCACGCGAGGACAGATAAAGTGGAAAAGGGACGAAGAGAGCAATATACCAGCATGCATTCGACGCCGATGCAGTCATTCCTTTGCGTTCCCGCGCGTTCGCTAGTAAATAACGCGCGCACCGACGTTACATCGGATCCGCGCACTTTCTCTATGCATTCTGCGGTGCGTTTTGTTGCCGCGTTGTTTTTGAATTGCGCGGTTGGCGGCCCGCGTTCCGCGCGCACCTCAATTAAAACCAGCGGCAGCATTAAGTGCTAGGTTTAATTTCAATTTATCACCAACCCGCGAGTTTATGCAAGTTTGCGGCTAGAAGCTTTCCGATTCTTACTGGTGACTGCAGCCAACCGCACATGATCAATATCATTGCTCATATTTACCCTGCAGGGAGCCAAAGAGTACCATGTTTCAGAACATAACTAATTCCGTCCGGTTAAATTACTATCTACGTACAAATTGGTCCTCCTATAATATCCTCAAATATTCCTACTATCCCCGTTGCAATCGTTAATAGAGTTCGTGCATATTTCGCGTTGTGAAAAGCCTTCGCTCCGGAACGACGAGCAGTTTCCGTTTGCCGATGCTGGCTGGTGACGGATTGCAAGAGATTCGAGGGTGAAAAGTGATATTGGAGACTATGAATCTAATTCCCTTCGCTTCCTCCCGATTCCTTTTCATTTCCACATTCGACGTTTCCCACATAATCCACCCCTTTTTCAATTTCTCACCTTTTAAATTTCGCCTCGCACTTTCTTGATGAATAATGCACAAAGTCATAGATTTCTGGTTATTGGAAAGGTACACAACCCCCTCTGGTTGAATAATACATGCGGTAAGCCGATTTCGTTTGAGTGCAGGGTCGCATTCGCGGAAATTTCCCGGCAAACACATAATTTAGGCGTTACGTACGGGAACAGGAGTAATCTCAGGGATGCGCAACAGAATTAATCGAAATCAAATTTCCAAATTATCAATTTAGCAAATCCCCAACACCGAACGCCGCAAAATCCGACGCAAACACGTCTCCATTATTATCGCGAGGAATTGAAATTGATCGACAAACAGAAATTGATAACACGGGAACGCGTTTAGGACTCGCCCGGTCTGTCCAGGTTTATTCCGCAGGCGCACTGTTCGCAAACATATCGTCGCGCAGGTCTGGGACTGCCTCGATGCGATAACGTCGGGCCCGATCGCAAACAAGGAAGAAAACTATCAATTAATGCATCGCGCCGATGTGGTTAAGCCATTCAGTGATTAGATAACTCAAAGTACACAATGGCCGCGTGCTACAAAAGATTGGTTAGGTTAGAGCTTCGAAAGTAACACAAAAGTAGTGCAAACGCGCAATGAATGCGATGAATATGATTATAATTATGAAACTAACTGATTAGAAGCGATCGCAATCAATTGTAATTGTTTTGCGATTGTAATTAGACGCAGGAGTGCTGTGGTCGTGGCATAATGGCGTCTGCGCTGGGCACGGCAACATGTCGGCCATTGTTGTCGAGTGTAGTCGACGTTGACATTCTCTCTCCGTCTCGCGCTTTCCACATCGCGCCGCGCCGCAAACGCCATTGTATCTCTTAATTACGCCGTCATTATAATTTGGTTAATTCCTCATCCTGCCTCCGCGCCCTTTTTGCCCTTCAATTCCGCGCCGATAGTTCCAGCGAGGTGATGCAAGACAGTTTGGTTGCCTATAACTCGTCCGATTCGTGACGATTTCAATGGCGCCGCGTTCCGAGCGAACGGCGACGCACAGCAAACAATTAAAATCGAAATGTCGATTGCGCCGTTGATGAATGTCGAGCGCGCGCGGTTTCGATCGTCAAATTGCGCGTTGGCGGGTTGCAACCGGCAGCCATTGTTGCCACAACATCGCTCGACATTGTTTATGTCGCGCAGAAATTACGAGAATTGATGTAGAGAGTGCATCCCAACATGCAACATTGTTTAGATTCCGGCGACGAATAATAATTTTATCACGTGCGCGTAATCTGGGCAAACATAAATTGGTTTTCCTCTCATTGTCGTGACGCGCGCCGCGAGGGTCGCGCTTCATGAGTGCAGTTTGCGGAAATCGCTTTGGCAATGGGCCATTGTCCCGTTTTCTTCGCGAAGCTCAATTGTCCAAGTTAAAGTTCACTGGCACGCTCCGCATGCCGAATACATTAGTTTTACTGCGATGCACGTTTCAAAATATAAAAAATAAAATTCACCAAGAATTTGGTACTTTTCAATTCCCAGGACGCCTCAATAATTATCCACGAAAAAGGCGTCGTTAAAAAAGTCAAGTGCACTCGAGTGGCGGTGACAATGAACCACCGCCGCCGGCGGGGGGTCGCTTCGGAACGCTCGTTTGACGTGCCCTTTAATATCCATTAGATCCCATCTCGTCTTTTTTCGTACAACGAGCGCATTCAAAGCCGGCAATGGCGTCCAACCGAAGCGCGGAAGGACAGGCGGGCGAGTGCTCACGACACTGACCTTTCCGCCCCCCAGGATGGCGCAACCGACGCGTGCGCTGCGGCAGAATGACTAGCAATAAGGCGTAGGTATAACGGAGGCAGTTGATGCGAATGCGCCGGGCAAAACAAGAAAATCGTCATTTTTCAAATAAAAATTTCCGCGCTTTAGAGTGGAAACAAATTCCCACAACTATTATTGTCATTTGTAATCGTATTATAATTTAACTTTACTAATTTTAAAATGTGTAACGAGTTATATATCTAGGCTAATACGTTCAATCCGATACAAATTAAAATTATACAGTGCGTGTCGTAAACTTGTGAAAATCATTTAAAGGATCATTTAATTTAGAACTGCCCGTAGTTTGCGGCCAGGTTCGCGCCGAGGTAGCCAGATGCAAGTTAGTTTGTTCGTCCGGAAGAATGTTCACGGTCGAAGAGCTGCACGAAATTGTATCCAGCGAGAATACCCAAAACAATGTGCCACAATAAATTAATATTTAATAATGATACATAATGTTTAATTGTGTTTTCCTTGAAGCGCTGTAATTAAAATTTTACACATTGATTGAATTAATAAATAATCAATCACAACCATTGGCAATAACCAAACCAACGTTGTTTTTTTCTTGTCCTTCACTCTTAAATGCAATTAAGAAATACGAATGCGTAAACGCATCGAGCAAATACTAATTAATTACATTACGTTCCGTCCGTTCGCGCGTTTTAATTATCCTTATAAAATGCTATTCTGTACGCCGCGGCGCCGGAATCGAAACGAATGGAAAACATGGAAATTAACTGTTTGTCCTGGCGGATAGGGTTAGTAGTCGTTCCTCGATGCGTTTCGTTCCTCTCTCGATCGCTACCCTCGTCCGAGGGACGCGCGCAGTGAATTGCTCTAATGCGCGTAATGCTCGAATCACATTTAGCCTGCGCCGCCGCTCGCGTTATTATTTTATTATTACCGCCGCGCCGGCGCGCTCTGTCGCGCGACGCTGATTGCCGGGGCGGCGGGCGGGCGGCGGCCGGAGAGTGTCGGCGTTAATGGCGCGCGCGGCCGCCCTCGCGTTTGTTTGCGCCGCCGATCGCGCCCGTTACTTCGCGCCGGCTTTATGAATGATTCACAAACGCGTAAACAATATTTCCGAGCGGATTAAATTCTGATTGCCGCCGCCAGCATTACGATTTAATTAAATCCGTTCCGCACGTTCGCCCGTCACGGAGACTGACGAACGCTTTGTTGGCAAATTAAGCGCGGCGTCGCGCACTTTGGGTTGTCTATCTTCTCCGCTCTCGCATATGCTCATATCGGGTGTATTCGTGCACGATCGTGAACACTCCCACTTTCGTCATTGATATAGTCGGATTTTTGCGAGAACGGCAGCGGTGTCTGGTCGGATGCGATCGTCGTCGATCGTGAGCGGCAAAAACAAACCAACAAGCGCGTTTTGTTTATCGCGCTTGTTTTCCCGCGTGCGGTGATTGTAATTGGCAAACGCGAAACGAGAGCGACAGCAGGGGACGGGACGCCGGCGCCGACTCGCGCCGAAGTTGGCGTTAATTTGGTTATTCACTCTGCCGCTTTCAGCCGCTCGTGTGATGAGATTATGCTCGCGTGTCATGTTCCACGCGCTCGCCGTCTCGGGCGACACGGCGGGGCCGATAAAAACAAAGTTTTCGCCAGTGACGACCGGAAACTAGCAAAACGCAGCGAGGCAGACCTGCAGGCGCACAACTTTGCGCCGGCATTTCTCGCGCACTAGTTTCCCACCTGGAAACGGCGAATGAAGTTTGGAGTTATCAAAAGTTGCCGACGCCGGCGCCCAAATTGAATTTGAATTTTTAATTTATTTCGCTAATATTCGAGGGACTGAATTTATCGCTTTTAGTTTTACGTGTTGACAATTTCCGCGCATTTATTAAAAAAGTCGCGAACAAAACACTTTAAGCGCCAACCTTAATTGCGGGAGATGAAAAAGTTCGAGTTCAATGCCTCCAAGACATTTTGCAGCTTCCGAGCGGCGCGGACGTGCGCGCGAAAAGTTCGCTGCCGTTAGAAAGGGCCGAAAGGGTTAAATGCGCGGGCGCGATGTTGAAGTTTGCGCGCAATCAGTCCTCGCTTGCGTCATTTTACCATGGGCGACAGGCGCATTAAACTTTATAGAACTTTATGAAATAATCATTTGTTTATAAAATATGTTGTAAAACTTTTTAAAATAACGTAGTTTGGGTACTGGTGCGCATGCGCAAGAGAGACATATATTAGTGTTTATGAAATGCCGTAAGGGGGCGCTGAGATATTTAAAATTGCAGGTTCTCATTGGCCAGGAATTGACAGGCATTAGGCATCATGCTGTCCTCCTTTCTCAAACAGACGGCAAGGAATTCAAGATCCCTCTTATCAGATCTGTCTGTGTCTGATGGTAGGCTCGTAAATAAGGGCGACTAGTGAACACTCCGTCACCAAACCCTTTATTTCATTGCCTCAGACAAGTCTCAATGTATTCGTCGTACGTCTACAAGCCGCATCATCACATAACCTCCCAGTGTATCGGAAAAGCAATGTGTCGTGATGTCTCCGCCGAAAGAACGAATAAAACATCAGTGCCACCAGACGGAGTCCTTTAGACCCTTGGATACTTCGACAGACACTCCTAACTATCATCCGAATGCCCGCCACGTGTTTATGCTTCGTCAAATGTTCCAGCCGAGTGTCTAAAGCATCTAGCGTTGTATAAACAGCAGCGAGGTGAAGGTTAGTTTCGCCTTTGTCGTTCCCCACAGTTCACACTCCAGACGACATTCCATTGTCTAGTCCTAGTCTTGCCTATAGCAGTCTTTGGGCTCTTCGGTGCGTGCACTGGAATCGGTAGCGAGTTCAATTTTCTCCACCGCCGGCTTGTGTTTGCTCCGCATAGTCTATGACGCGCATCCCCTCGGCGGCGTCGACAGTCGTCTTTGCATTTATTGCGAGATCGCAAACGTCGTTAAACGCTCGCGCGCGGCTTTGCGGCTTGCGCTCGCGGCAAACAAACGGAAACACCTTGATGCCCACGCGCCGCCGTCTGCGCCACGTCCTCGTCCAAGGTAGGTAAACACTGCCGCCGGGGACATAAAGGGAACAATCGGGGCAATCGAGATTCATCCGAAGATTGTCCTGCGACATTAACGACGGAGATTTGCACTGACAATGAGTTAAAGTCACTTGACTTATTCCTTCTGTAAGACCCTCTCCGAAACTTGAACACTCGCGTAAGATATTTTTTAATTAAGCGTCAAACCATTGTCTTTGGCAGAATAAATTAAACAAAGCGAAAAATTTCAATTCAAGTTGAGCTGCAGTGAAAAATGCTCGTGACAGCTTCGGCGTAAATACTTTAATTAAAAACTGTTAATGAACAAACTTTTGCTCCGAGATTAAAAATAAATGATTTTCTTTACAGGCAAGTCTCGATTGTAGCGATTTTGAAGATGCGATTCGTCCCAGGACACGAATCGGGAGTTAAATCGTATCCTCGCACCTGGAATCGTGGAAAGTCCCTTGTTGACCTACACCTTGAGGGCTGGAAGAGTTTCAGGGGAACGGATTCGAATCGTGGGACGCTTTAACTTTAAGACGCGCTTGACCTTTGAGACGATTGCGATTTAAACTACTTCTATTGTCAATTTTAAATTGTCCTGAGATGTTTGGACAACGGACTTGTTGGAATGAGCGAATCGATATCGCGGAACGTTCTGGCGTCATAAATGCTGCACGTCGTTTCGTGTTTGTTTAAAAATAACTTAAAGCAACATGCAAAGGGAACACAAACACAACTGACAGCGAGGACTTTGTGCAACGCTACTCCCGCTCACGGAGGGTTCTGTAATTTAGAAATATTATAACCCCGACAATCCATCATTCGAAGACGTTGAGCGGCGAGACAGTTAGACGCTAGGTCTAGTAATAATCACAACAAATCGTCCTGCTTTTCAATGTTGCCATGTTTCAATGTAACAATGTAAAATTTGCTAAGAAGTCAGAAATTTCCGTTCTCAAATAATGTCATTGGCAGTATACTACATAATAAGTGGTCTATTATTTACCCTCGGTAAAATTTCATTGAACAACCACTTGACTCCCGGAAAATCATGCCGCCCTATTCCAAATCTGTCAGGGCGCTAAGTCTGATGCCTTACCGAGAATCGAATGATATTAATACTTTATGCTTCTCGCAATTCGAGCGAGCAATGTGCTTTCTCGGAGCTTATAAATAATAGAATAAATGGATCACATGCAGCCATTGTAACGATGGTTCTCTGTTGAGGCAACAAACCAGAGTCATGCAACCACCAGCGGTGTATTAATAGTTGAACGCCCGGAACAAAAACGCGATGCTAATTATGAATGAACGAAATGTATATTCATTTATAATACACGGCGGTATTGTTCATAATTTCGTGTTGTTTGTATTCCCCTTACATGTTCACTTGTTGGCTGTTTGCGACGCAAACGGTTACATCAGATAAACACGATGGAATTGCATTTTATCGCGGCTATATAGAATGCGAATATTAGGGGATGTTGGAGGAAGTAAAGTTCTAGTAATTATGCAAAAATTGCACCCTAGAAAGCGCAGAACTAAAAATATTCTGGAATAACTTTGAGCAATCAAATTTGCGTCAAAATTTTATGCAAATATTAACCGTCTGAGGGGCGCTTAACTTTTACAACCCACTGTATAATAATACACGTCCATAAATTCCCGCAATTTAACAATAATTAATCCACATCTCGCAACAATGAGGAAATATAGAAGTTCTTAACGAACAACGAGACGACGTAATCCTTTTAAGCGATTAATATTCTTGATTAGATTAAAATTACGCGCGCATTTTTAATCCGACGATGACGTCAGCGTGCCGGCAGGAATTATTAACGCGCATTTCAGAACTTTGCTAACAAACAGCTCGTTAGTGTAATGTGCGGCGGGCACGTTAATGAGGCATATTTCACAAAAAAGCATACCTGCACAATGGACGCGCCAACGACATAAAAACGGAAGCGATTGAAATATAATATTTTCTCTTCGGGCACATAATACTAATAATATTAATAGAGATAGCAATAATATAGGAAAGATATGCGATTGAAGTATCCTGTTATCGTTTCGAATATTATTTTATGCCCGGCAAGGAAATTGTATTTTAAGTGCACTTGTAAAATCCGAATTCAATTGTCATACATCATGCACGTTGCAGTTAGGACGCTCATTGCGCATTTCAAATTCCATTCGAATGCGATCTATCGGGACATTACGTTTTCCTAGTTTTCGGCGCGGAAGATCGTCGATGCGATATTTCCGCCGACGCCGCGCAATTTTACTGCGCAAAGTAAATTGCCCACTTGCGTCGAATATTATTGTTTTACGCAATATATTGCGCAGTTATTAAGAGGCGTTTAGGTCTTGTACCAATTTATGAACTAAATAGACTTCTCGTTCGATTGCAAGCTTTGTAGGTGGAGATATATCAAGATGCGAACGTGTTTTATCGTTATTAGATAAAACTGATTACTTGCGCAGCTTAATTATGCTTCTTCTCATCTATAAAAATCAATAACCGTGTGCACACTTTGGGTAGGCTAGGCTAGGCTACCCAGCCTAACTCGTAAATAATTTTTAATAGTATTCCGGTCAGACCGAAAAACCCGCATAATAATGAGATATAGGGACGGAA